>JAZHYW010051725.1:0-12696 GCA_037355805.1 Ixodes ricinus
CCAGTGGCGTATCAACTTGTTTTTGAGTGGGGGGCAAACCAACTCCCCCCCCCCTCCCCCCCCCCGGGTCGCATATTTTCACTAGTGAAGGGCCGAACATTTGCCGAATCTTGGAATTCGGCGGAGCCGAACTTTTGCCGAACTTTTCTAAAGATTCGGCAAAAATACACTGTTCATCATCATCATCATCATTTATTTTCCTTGAGGGCCCGTGGGGCATTATACAAGGGGGTGTCAATAGAACAAAAACAAATAGAACAGTAAACACAATTATAGCACTGTAAGCTAGCTAGTTATTTGTTAAAATATCAGCTTGAACTTTGGAAAAGAACTAGATCACAAAGAAAGAAAGGACAGGATAGAACACACAGCTGACTACCAACGATGTTTTAGTATAAACTTCTTCCTTGCGCGTTTGCTCCTTCATTTTGAGTCCCAGGTAGAGCACGATAAACCTATTATTTCATTTACCTTATTCCCTTGATAAAGATCACTCCCGATATTTACACTTATACAAAAATATATACAAAGCTGTGTGTTCTATCCTGTCCTTTCTTTCTTTGTGATCTAGTTCTTTTCCAAAGTTCAAGCTGATATTTTAACAAGTATGTACCAACACGCTCAACTCTAACCGTTATTAAGCTAGCTAGGTAGGTTATATAAAGAGAGGGTAATGGCTTCAACAAAGTTAGTAGTATGACTTATAGAAACGATGTTATGTGGTATAGTGAATTCCAATCCTCGATGGCCAATGGTAGTGTGGAAGTCTGGTGAGAAACAGTTGATGATCGAATTGGACGTAATTTACATAGGTGATCTAGACGCGGGAAAATACGATGGAGAGGTGATAGCAGTGATTCTTTGCGGTGGCTATTGTGATAAAAGAAATTTGATGGAGGAGAGAAAGGCGTGATACTCGGCGGCGAAGGGAAAGTGAATGAAGGTTAGCTGATTGGCGTAATCCTGATATGCGGGTATATGGTGAGTAGTTGTTATAAATAAAACGAAGGGCTCTGTTTTGGACGAATTCTAGATTATTTGGAAGGCAGGACTGCCATGGGGACCATATAGATGAGGCGTATTCTAACTTCGATCTTATAAGAGTAGTATACGCTAGTCGTTTTGCGGAGCGTGTAGCAAGTTTGAGGTTACGGCGCAAATATCCGAGAGAACGGTTAGTATCAGAAATAACAGAAGTTATGTAAGTAGTCCATGATAGGTGAGAGGTGAGATGTACACCCAGGTATTTATAAGATGAGCATGCTATTACTTGAGTGTTATTTAGGTAATACGGAAATGGTGTGGCACGCGAACTGCGGGAAAATGATAGGGATCTACATTTGTTGAAGTTTAACGTCATCTGCCATTTTTCACACCAATGGATTACAGACTCAATGTCTTCCTGGAGAGCATGATGATCATGGTATAAAAGAATGGGTCGGTAAATGACACAATCGTCGGCGAACAGCCGCACAGAAGGGGGACACCTGACATTACGGTAGAGGTGAGAGATTTTACGTTGGTAACGGAGGAATATTGCTTACGGCTAATTAGGAATTCAGAAATCTACTTAACAACAAAGGGATGAATATTAATATCGTTAAGCTTTGTTAAAAGACGTTGGTGTGGTACTTTGTCGAATGCTTTGGAGAAATCAATGAAAATGGCGTCGGTCTGAATATTCAAATCGAAGCTTGAATAAATATCAGTAGGGACGGCGGTTAGCTGGGTTTCGCAAGAGTAAGATTTACGAAATCCGTGCTGATGTTCAAAAAGAAGGTTACGAGAGTCAAGAAAGTTTATTATATTTGAGTAAAGTATATGCTCCATGAGCTTAGATGGAACAAGAGAGATGGGACGGTAATTACTTATTAGTTGGCGATCACCAGTTTTGTGAACAGGTATTAACGTTAGCTATTTCCTAGACTTAACGTTGATATTTAGTTTTTTCTCACAAAAAAAAAGGTTTAAGTTTTTTTTTTACTTGAATACAACATGTAGTACCTATTGACATACATATTAGTAAATAAGGTGATATTCTGCAAGATAAGTGTGTCGGTGTCGCTTTTGTGTGTTTACTTGCAATTTTAGTGACTGCTTCCAGAAAGTGGCGTGACAACGAAGTTGGGTAGTAGCCGCCGCCGGCGCAGTCACGAATCAGGCTACCAGAGTTTTGATTTTGAGACTTCATCAGCGCACACCTGCAAGTGTGTTTACATTGTTAAAATAAAGGCAATCACTGCGTTCCTACTTTCTCTGGGAGTCGCCGTTTCGTGCGCGAAAACGAATGCAACGGTTGCTGAGCCTTCACCAGAAGAGGTAACAATATTGTAAATATGCATGTTTTTCGATTTGAGTCACTTGACGTCAGCTTTGCATGAAGGTGTGCGTTCCATATTCACAACGTGCCGTTTTTAACCTTTAAAATTCCGGTTTCTGGTGTTAGGAAACACACGGACGTTTAGAAAGATGGGGAGAGTTAGGAATGTCGGATGTGCAACGTCGAGCATGATAGTTTTGTGTTTAATTTAATGCAGATACATGAAAATAGCGAAATAACGCGAACTAAAAATCAATATTATTCTGTTTTGGCAAACTACTTGTGAGCCGGAAATAGCAGTGATAATAATAATAATAATAATAATAATAATAATATTAATAACAATAATAATAATTTTATTTGCACAAACTGGAAAAGGCCCATGTAGGGGTGTGCGGCCCGGGCTAGGCAGATAGGTGAAAACCCTTACACAGAGCGCCTGCCAGCTCGCCACCACATGTGAAAAAACAAAACCGATATATAAAAGTGCGTAAAAAGGAAAGAAAAGAAGGGGGAAAACATGTATCACATTATGACGAGGATGCCACCTGCATCCCATGCATTCTGGCAAGCTCTCGTGACTCTGCCCCGTTTGACGGCAGTGGGCTGCGAACACTGAGCTTAATTGTCAGTTGTCAGTCAATGTTTCAACTATACTCCTTTTCACCTGATGCTGTACCGCATGAAAAGGCTAAAAGCGCGAGCTCATGGCGTTGGGAGCTGCTCTTAACGCACGAGATCTTGTGCCGCCGAGATGTGCCCTAGAGCAAGGAGCTCGCGCTTGTATAGCCATTCCTGTGGTACATCATAAGGTGAAACAGAATTTACCTCGTTTCATCAATGGAAATGTCAAATGAAATTCACGTTATCCAGAATGCACCGCATCATTTGTCACTTGCGCAGTGGACTGCGTAAATTACTGGTCGATCTTCTGTTCTTGAGGCAGAAAATATTGAAGAGAACCACACCCGCAACACCTCACAAACGCAGAGTTACCGTGTCGCCTATTCCACACCTCGCCGTAACCGCTGGTTTTACTAAACTGTACGATGGTAAAAGCGCGACTGCGCGGCGTCCATTTGCGATCTATGGCCCCGTCGCGTTCGTGCGGGAGCGCAGACATTTGCCGAACTTTACTTCTGAATTTTGGCATGTGCGGAACATTGCCAAATCTGAAGTTCGGCAGATTCGGTCCATCACTAACTTTTTCGGCGCAGGCGATAGACCCCCTAGCAACGACGCTCACGCCCGATTGGCTGCTCGGCAACGCGCGGGAACTTAAATTTCGGATTCAGACAACGCCGTGTATATAACCTCCCCCCTCCTCCCGCCTTCGTTCACGGCGCTTCGCGGCGACAGTGTGCGACTGCTAATTACAAAACTATTAACCCACTTAGCCCCCCCCCCCTTTTCTGCCCCCGTACACGCCGCTTTGCAGCCGGCAACCCAAGCCCCGCTATCTCCCATGCACATCCGTAAATAGAGTCCCATATGATTTAGTTTAGCGATGTTTCGTCGACAACATTTGTTCTTTTCAATGTTAATCGTAAAAAACAAATGTTGTAAATATCGCCAAATGCCTCAACAAAACAAAATGTTCGAGGAAAAAAAAGAAGCCCACACCGTGGATGAAACCCGGGTCTGCTACGTATAAGGCAGACATCTTACAACTAAGTTACGCTACCGCTTCGGAAACTCGCATTGTGACCACTGCCTATGTTGACGACGGCAGTGCCTATCTCCACCAATTAGCCAATGCGGCGTGAGCGCCGTTGCAAGGGTTTGTATCGCCTGCGCGTTAAAAATATGTCCCCGCGGGTCGGGGGCGGTGCCCTTGGTATTCCTTGGGCGCCGACGGCCAGTGTTTGCCCTGCCCAGTGGCGGCTGTTTCAGGGGCAAAACACATGCCTTGCCCCCACTCTGAGAACCGAGGGGGCAAGCGCCCCCTTGCCCCCGGTTGGTACGCCCACTGTCCACATCTTTCGCCTCAAATGCCTTGTTAACCTTCTGAACATCTGTCAGAATCGGTCTCAAAAAGAAAGTACCCCGGATCGGTCTGGTTTTCGTGCATACCATACAGCACCTCTGCCGCATAGCAGTTTTCAGGGCGCCTCGCCATCTCAAAGTGCGTCTTCAATTCGGTCCACTGGTCTACGATCCTTGACACAGCTATTTCGAGCGATAGCCACCACGTCCTCCACGCTTGCAGAATCTTCAGTGGTTCATCGCCGTCATTCATCAGACCGCAGAGATTCTTGTACGCAAGTTGCCGGGCAGGGGATCTTGCCTAGAAAGCGATCGCTGCTTTAAAGCCTCAGGGATTTGTTTGTCTGAGACGTGCAGCAACTGACCAGGATCTACCCTGCTGAAGTTAAACAATTTCTGCATTTTTAGAGGACACGGAAATTATTTTTTACAGGAGGATTTTGAATCGGTGCATTGCGTGAGGAATCCGCCAGAAATCCACTATGTATGAAAAAGGCCCGTCAAAAAATCCGCTAGCCGCTAAACTAAATTTTTTCCCGTCAGAAAAAAAATTAATTCCGCCAGATTTAGCGGAAAATCCGCTACATTGGCATCACTGCTCACTTAAGGCGTGGGTCTGTCCCTCCTAGTTGTGGGTATGTAGCCACTTCGAGGTTTAGTTTATGAATGGCTCAAGAGATGGCGTGGAAAGCGCGCGTATCGGCAGGCAGACCCCGATGCAGCGAGAGCTCGTGAGGCGTCTGCAAAACGCATCAGGCGAGCTCAGCCCGAAGGTGCCGACGCGCGGTTTAAGCGAGACTTTCTAGACGTTTCGTTCGGCCATAGCTGTGGTGTGTGTGATAGATTGTGGTTCTCAAACAGTCTAGTCACAATATCTTCCATAAAGAACGACCAGGCTCGCGCCAATGCCATCGCCGTGCTGCAGCGCGAGTTCCCTGCCAGCAGCGGTGAGTACAAGATTTGCTATAGCTGCAAGGATTCGCTAGTGGCGGGAAAGGTGCCTCCAATGAGCGTATCTTACGGCTACACGTACCCACCCAAACCGGATCACTTACCTCCTCTGAACCTTGTGGAAGAACGACTGATCGCTCCTCGTTTGCCGTTCATGAGCATAAGGCGGTTGACGCACGGTAATGGACAGTATGGCATCAAGGGGCAAGTGGTTAACGTTCCGATAAACGTCCCCACCACGGTGCAAACGGAAGAATCGCTGGTTTACCGACGATTCACTCCGGAGCTTCGCCCACTCATCATCATTCACCACGTGGATATGCTGTGACTTTTTTATTCACTGATCGATCCGAGTCGTCTGACGCCCCGGGGTAGACCTGGCTGGTGTTGCACATTCACGCGTATGACCAATACCGCCTAGAAGACGAGGCCTGCGGATGACGTCATCGTTAGTGGATCTCAGACCCGGCCCACTGCGGCAAGCAAGTTGAATCTCGACGAGAGATGCCGCAAAGCGCCAGACGCGTTTTTCATTGCTGCTTCGTCGCGTGCTAGCTTCGCGTTCTTTATGAGATAGTAGAGAGTTCTAGACTCAAATATGCGCACTGCGCATGCGAGTCTAAAAGTCACATATGCGCAGCGCGCATATGTGAGTCAGTTAATAAAATATTTATAGTAAAAGGGCATCATTTCAATCTGGCTTCACGGTTACGTTTGGGGGAAAGGCAGAGGCTATACCCCATTTACACGACCGTAAAGGTACCCTTAGCTAAGGGACCTTTATTCTCTGCGGCCAATCAATTGACGATCTTCCGCGCGTGGCGTGTGCTTGCGAACCAAGTGCACGGGCTGATTCGCCGATAGCAAAGGGACCTGTGTTAAAGGTACCTTTATGTTGACCGTGTGAATGGAGTAGTAGTGTCTTCCGGGTGGTATTGGTACCACACCACTTTTTGTCTGTGTCTTTGCGTCGCTATTCATAAGCGCCACCAGGGGAAAACGAGAAAAGGCGGGCGTGGTATTGAGCATTGCAGAGTTTATTGCCGTTACTTGCGAGCTTGAAATCGAACTAAGCGTCAATAAGCTTCGTTTATGTTGACATTTCAATAACTTGCATCGCATCTGTCGTTTCTTGAGTAATGCTAGCCACCGTTTACTTTATCTTAAATAAAAACAAAGAAGTAACGTGTACCTTCTAATATTCAGTGAAGCGCACTTAGGTCATTTAGTCATCATTTGGATATTTATTATGTTCTATTAATTTTTTACATGCAAACATCCTGAAGTGTATAACGAGCTTCTTGTGCAGTGCAGCCTCCCAACCCTGCGAGACGTTCGATTACTCCTTGTAAGCCAAGCGACTCACAACGCATTGTTGCCTTCTCGGTCGCAGATCTTATTACATTCTTTTTCGTAGCTAAGCTGACTGTGATGTGTAGACTGCAAGCCTTCTAAACCAAAGCAGATATTCTTGGATTCTTCGAGTGATGTCGCTCGCTGCGTGCTGTGCTTACGATGGCTGCTCCGATCGAGGGGCCCATTGGTGACAGTGCATTGATTGGAACAGTTGAGTTATAAAACTAATGAACAAATATGACAAGTGCAGGAACTAAATATTAATCTTGTTACAATGAAATAGCACCGATGAAGTTTAGGTTATGCAGACATAAAATTGCATAACCTACACTTAACGCGTATAACTCGGTTATATCTAGATACACTTGTAAAACAAGTGTAACTGCGTGTATTTCGTAACTAATTTCGTAACAGCTCAAGTAACTGCAACGGTATGGTATTTATTTTCTAAAGGTAACTTTTCCAGGTCTGCAGGCCCGCACGTAGCCTCCGCTTCAATGTCAGGTGTGAGGACGAGGACACTCGGCATGCAGATCAGGGCGTCTCGCCGACGTGACGCGCTTCGCGAGGAGCTCACGTACTCTCCCGGGCAGGCCGCCACGCATTTCAAAGAGGGGCCTCCTAAAGCCGAGGCTTTTGCTTTGTCAAGAACTCGTTACCGAGAAAACGCACAATTCGGTTTCAATTGCGGTGACTCGCGATAAAGAAAGCAACAAATGTACTTACTATAGGCTACCGTAGGGCCGTATGCACGAACTCAAGTCCCTGACGTGAGGCCACTGCGGTGGCGCTGCTGTCGGCACTGTGCATGCGCAGACGCTTTATCTCGAGCAAGGCTGGTTTCTGCTCACGCGCAGTGCCCACACCTGGTTTGCGCAAGCGCCTACTTCTTTGTTGATAGCTTGAAGGAAGGAAGAAGAGGAGGCGACATACCGACTCAAGTCAGCCAGAGGAGAAAATCCCGAGTGAAACCAGAAGTAGAGGTGGGAATGCACCCCAGGGGTGACCAAACAAGCCCATAAATGCTGTTGGCGCCACATCAGCCGTCCTTTCCGCCCAATGGCGTCTTTTGATTTGGGTCATCGTTGGGGCGTGTCCCTCCAAACCGGAAGTCTCCATCGGCTTCACTTCTGGTGACAGCTTCTTACCTCCATAGTTAAAGGGACACTGACACCCCCCCTCCCCCCACCCCCCCCCCCCAAGAAAAAAAGTAATTTTTTTGTTAGGCGATTTAATATGGTCCCAGGAGACTACCCAATCAATATTTTTCTACAGCGTCACGTATAGCTTTTATAAAGTAAAAAAAGTGAACTGCTTGAAAACCGAAACCGAAACTGGACTGGGCGAAGGAAGAAGGAAATGCTACGAGCGAGGAGAGAGCTGCCGGATGTCACGTGGCTACACCCGACCGCGTTTTCTTTATTTTTTTTCCTTCGTTTTTCCGGTTGTGCGAGGCAAACGAAAAATTCACACGTCGCAACAAAAAACGTCAAAGTCATGCACTTCGTGCTTGACATTTGCGTGTTTTTCAAGCTCTTATACCAATTCGTGTTCTTAAGATGAGCGATGTCTTCAGCCAGTAGAAGGGACGACGACTCGGCGACGTCTTCGTGCGAATCAACTCGGTGGTCGGGCGTGTCGTACGGAAATACATCCTAATTGTTTTGATCGGTAAATGATTTCTCTTTCGAAGCTAGACAGATTCGCCAGTACCGCGAACAACAGTTCTGAAGTAGAGTTCCCACGCCCGTCATCCGCCGCCATCGCTTCGTCCGCTTCGCTCAACCGTCCATCCCGCGACTCCCGCCGCTCGCGATACGACGCCATGTTGAGCATTACGCAGAGAATGCACAGAGTGCTTTCGGTTCTATGCGGGCAACTTTCTATTTTAATTAACGTATTTTCAGCATTTTAGAAGCCACAAAAATCGGGTAACATCTTTGTTTCAATTTTTTTGTTTTAATATTGAGTGTCTGCCTTAGACGACTTACAACTTCAATTATATTTGGTGCGTGTGTCTACTACACCATAGCAAAGTGCACGTGACGACGAAGAAGAGGTGAGCGCGACTCAAACCGGCCAGGGGCTCTAATCTGGACACTTTGAGGAAAAGTCGGCGAGGAATTCGACCGCCGTGATTGGACGGCGCCAAAGTCCAACGTTGCGCTGGCCGATCCCGGCCGCCGGACTCCTCGCCGACTTTTTCGCTAAGTGTCCAGATTAGAGCTCCAGTTCTCGATGGGCGGTTTTTGGGGCGGAAGAAAAGCGAACTTCGAGCCGCAAATTGTGTTCTGGGTGGTTGGGCTCTCATATGTCATGTACTAATAAAAATCTTGGCGAATATAAATGCCCTGTCAATGTCCATTTAACAGCGTGTTGCTCTGTATACTATTCCTATACGTACCGGAACTGAAGCGCCCTTTCGGTTCTCTTACGTAGCTTTCTCAACATGCCGCTGAACAGTTTCGGCCATTGGCCCTCTTCGCTTGCGTATAGGTGATCTTCGCTTGCGTAAAACAGTTTTCCGCTAGTTTTTTTTTTTTTTTAGTTTGGAAATTTTGGGGATATGGCAAGTACTTTCGCCGACGACGGAACTCAAGAGCAACAATAGGTGACGTCTTTGGAGCAGCAATTAAACACTAGATTACTCTGTTTTTGTTTCTTATTTTTTTTTACGGTTGCGTTGTGTCGCACACACAGATGCTTGGCTGCGAAGAGAGCGTTCAGGCTACGCAAGGTCATTCAATTCGAGGTTTTTCTTCGACCGCTGCGCCTCACCTAATCACACTTGCACGCATATTCCGTTGAGTTTGAAAACAAATCCAGTTAGCCCTAGAAGCGTGGCTGCTTAGGGTGCGGGCTAAATATGTAAATAAAATATTCTTCCATCGATGAAATACAAAGATTCGACCTGGTAAAAAAAACAACAACAAAGATTTGGTAGGTGTGCTTTGTTTTCCTGGGTCCCGAAAATGCATCCAACTTCGACGCTCCCGAGCAGTTTTTCCGTCTATCATCCCCGTTTCCGCACCGCCAGCTTGGCGCCTCTTGCCCAAGTGGTAACTTTAGTGCACCACCGCCTCTCATGCTCTCTAATGGTACGTTTACACTAGCGGATCCGCCAGCGAATCCGCCCAGCACTGCCGCTGGGGCGAAACGCTGGGCAAGGCGGCAGGAGAGCCATTTAGTGGCGCGTTCACACTGGAAGCGGATCCGCGTTCGCGAAGCGGATCCGCGCGTTCTCAACCGCAAAGCGGCTGAGATCGAGCGGTTTGAGCGCGTTTCTGCCAACCGCTTCGGGACCGATTTCTCCCAACCGCTTTCACGAACCGCAAAGCGGCAACCAATCGGAACGCGACGCTGACGTGACGTCAGTGTCTTTCAAAACAAGATGGCACCTGTCGCTGGCGAGGCGTCTAAGGCGCTGTAGTCCTAGCGTTACAGGAGACAAATCAACGGAGAAACGCGATGTTCACGTCCGTCACTTGAATCCGCCGCGAAAAGATTTGACTCGTAATATTAACGGGCTTCGCACCGGTGATTTGGTTCGGGTAAGAGTTTGTTTATTATTCCGGGTGCCACAGCCCGAAGCTCGCTGCCTTGGTAGTCTCTGCCCGTAGAACGTCGGAACCCGCCCCTGATCGACCGAAATGTCAGCTTTTGTACCCAATAAGATAATCGCGTGAACTATTGAAAGCATTCAACACCGTGCATGATCACCACGAAGGCCGATAGAGACGTCGTGAGCCCGATTGCTTATCCAACGCAACACCGCGGAGCGGGCAGGGTACCTGTGCTAGCTCGACCCGTAACGAGTACTACTACCAAAAGAAATAAAAGGAACATACTCAAGAAATAAAGTGTACGTACCAGACGATGCAGAGGTAATCCATACGGCGTTTATTTGAGCTTAATGTCAAACAAACAGTAGACTCGATCGACGTTCGAGAGACGAGAGGAGAGTCCGCCACCAACGAAGCTACGACCGGCTAGCACCGAACACATTCCCCACACCACGGTCCACCGAAGGCTCTGGGTCCACCCCACCGTTCACAACTTCGAAAATGATAAGAGCGAACAACGAGGGAGAACACTGGCCCTCTTTCCCGAAAAGAAGGTCAGCTATTCATGCGGGAAGGGTCCACTTCGAAGAAAAAGTCGGGGGCATCCTGTTCTGAGTCAGCAAGGCGCGCCTAGCTGGGCTTTTCTTGCGGGCGAAGTCGAGGGAAGCACAGGCGAGTTTTGCGGGTCCATGTCTCTTCTTTTCGCTGCCCGAACTCGTGATGCGTGCGAACATCCCGAAGAAAAATTTTCCGGGTATTTCCGGGTGCCAAAATAGCAAACTTTTGGCTTTGGATCGTGGATTAAAGTGGATTTTGGATTGTAAAACAAGGTTGCCAAACGCAACTCTCAAAAGATCACGCGTTATCGCCGAGAAACCTCCAACCGCCTCTCGCCAACCGCCAACCGCCTCTGGGTGTGTCTGAACGGGGTCGCTCGCGAGCCGCATCCGCAAACGCTTCGCGAACGCGGATCCGCTTCCAGTGTGAATGGGCCATATGGCGCGTTCACACTGGAAGCGGATCCGCTTCGCAAGCGGATCGCGCGTTCTCAACCGCAAGCGGCTGAGATCGAGCGGTTTGAGCGCGTTTCTGCCAACCGCTTCGGGACCGATTTCTCCCAACCGCTTTCACGAACCGCAAAGCGGCAACCAATCGGAACGCGACGCTGACGTGACGTCAGTGTCTTTCAAAACAAGATGGCACCTGTCGCTGGCGAGGCGTCTAAGGCGCTGTAGTCCTAGCGTTACAGGAGACAAATCAACGGAGAAACGCGATGTTCACGTCCGTCACTTGAATCCGCCGCGAAAAGATTTGACTCGTAATATTAACGGGCTTCGCACCGGTGATTTGGTTCGGGTAAGAGTTTGTTTATTATTCCGGGTGCCACAGCCCGAAGCTCGCTGCCTTGCTAGTCTCTGCCCGTAGAACGTCGGAACCCGCCCCTGATCGACCGAAATGTCAGCTTTTGTACCCAATAAGATAATCGCGTGAACTATTGAAAGCATTCAACACCGTGCATGATCACCACGAAGGCCGATAGAGACGTCGTGAGCCCGATTGCTTAGCCAACGCAATACCGCGGAGCGGGCAGGGTACCTGTGCTAGCTCGACCCGTAACGAGTACTACTACCAAAAGAAATAAAAGGAACATACTCAAGAAATAAAGTGTACGTACCAGACGATGCAGAGGTAATCCATACGGCGTTTATTTGAGCTTAATGTCAAACAAACAGTAGACTCGATCGACGTTCGAGAGACGAGAGGAGAGTCCGCCACCAACGAAGCTACGACCGGCTAGCACCGAACACATTCCCCACACCACGGTCCACCGAAGGCTCTGGGTCCACCCCACCGTTCACAACTTCGAAAATGATAAGAGCGAACAACGAGGGAGAACACTGGCCCTCTTTCCCGAAAAGAAGGTCAGCTATTCATGCGGGAAGGGTCCACTTCGAAGAAAAAGTCGGGGGCATCCTGTTCTGAGTCAGCAAGGCGCGCCTAGCTGGGCTTTTCTTGCGGGCGAAGTCGAGGGAAGCACAGGCGAGTTTTGCGGGTCCATGTCTCTTTTTTTCGCTGCCTGAACTCGTGATGCGTGCGAACATCCCGAAGAAAAATTTTCCGGGTATTTCCGGGTGCCAAAATAGCAAACTTTTGGCTTTGGATCGTGGATTAAAGTGGATTTTGGATTGTAAAACAAGGTTGCCAAACGCAACTCTCAAAAGATCACGCGTTATCGCCGAGAAACCTCCAACCGCCTCTCGCCAACCGCCAACCGCCTCTGGGTGTGTCTGAACGGGGTCGCTCGCGAGCCGCATCCGCAAACGCTTCGCGAACGCGGATCCGGCATTACCAGTAGTGAATGCGCCACTAAGTTTTCTAAATTTACTTGCCTAGGGGTTTCCGAGGACGCTGAGCAAGTTCGTGGTTAAGAGACTATATCTTTACTTTCGCTAAGTAAGATGCTAATTAACATGTATTAGTAATTAACTAATAATCAGATTTATCATGACGATTAGCCTC
>JAZHYW010051728.1:0-20636 GCA_037355805.1 Ixodes ricinus
AAGTTTCAAGGCACGAGTCTCCCATTGGCTCTCGCGCGGAGTAGTTCCAAGGAACGCCACCAGAGAAGCCCTCTCCATGGCGGCGCAGCGCACGCAGCGGTCCGGGTGCGGGCCTGGCCATAGAGCCCGCACGTGCAAACTACGGGGAGGTTGCACGGTCGAGCTCTCGCGCGGCGCGGCCACTTCACAAGAGCGCGCGCTCGGCCATCGGCCCCTCCCTCCACAGTAGCGAAACGTGGCCGTCCACGCCAGTACGCTGCAGACGAACTAAGGGAGCGGAAGAACGACATTTATGCTTTCGCATTCACAACTCATACGAAGTGCTTAGGTGTCCTAGAAAATTTTTGAAGTTTATTCAATTCTGAGTGCAGTGTCTAGGTACATATCTGGGAAGCTTCTCAAGGGTGGCGCGGCAATTTTCATATCCTATACGTAAGCTCTTTTCGTTATTCTCGCCCTCGTTTGCGTAAAACAAATTTGCTTTTTTGCTGAAACACTTGACACTGGGTGAAGATGCGAGAAGCCACCGAAGTATGTGTCAAAAAAATGTCCAAGGTTTTTATTTTTACCACGAAAACAAACTACGCAACGCTGAACGCTTATTTTCAACCCAAATCTCGTGCTAGTGGTCCGAATCAGATGACGTAAAGTTTCAGAACTAACGGTTATCTTATCCAAAAGTAATAAGTGATTTTCTGAAATTTTCAATTGGAAACCGGGTGCCGACAGAGCTCTGGAATACATGGAGCTAAATGGTGCCAGTTACCGAAAACGAGCGAAAACGGGCTACATTCTCTCATTGAAAAGTTATGCAAATTGCAAATAAAGTAAAGCAAAAAAAAAAAACGCCTACAACATTTTGAGACGCTTTAACTCGAAGATACATCAACCAATTTTGGGACTAAGGCACTTACTAAAACGATGCATCTAAGGTGCGCGTTGCAAAACCACCACAAGACGTGACTTTCAACAATGTGACTGTTCCGCGAAATATTTGTTATTTTTTACCTAAACAATCATCTTGTAACACTTATGCTACTTCTTTCGCTGGCACGGTAGAGAGTAGCACTGAGATTTCGTTTTGTTTGCTTCTGTAGCCTGCGTATTAAACATTCTGCTCAGCAATATTTGCGCCAACGTACACAGGAATTGATCAATGAAGTCGGTACATATGTCGCAATACTGATAAATCTTCCCAAAAAATGTAATGACATAAAGACATATTTGAACTTCACTCAAGATATACCGCAGTGAAAGTATGTTTAAGAGATGTCTCAATACTTTACAAAGCATGCATCTATTAACTTACTGTAAATACACGTGTCGAGTGTCTTGTCTAACACTGATGCCTACGCGCAAAATAACCGCAGAAAAGAAAAAGAAACAGAGCTGCAAGCTAAGAGGAAGTGCAAGAAACCTTCAGCGCTTTATTAACTGGAAAAGGTCAAACAATTAAAAAAAGGAAAGTCAACAAAAAACAAAAAAAAATTCGGCTCAAGGAAGAGCGGTTTTGCACTACAGCTAGCGCTAGTGTTCGAGCGGACGTATATATTTCATTTACTTTTCTGGACTGAAAAGAACGAACCGCGCACATCGCCAACCCGTTCTTCAAATTGTAATGCCCTTCCTTTACATGGTTCAAGAACATTGCATTCATAGGAAATTCAATAACATATTTGGAATGTCGGTTTAAATAACAGGCAAGAATTCTGCTGGAATATATTTATGTATCTTACAGTAAACGGCAAGGCAGACTTCCGCAGCGTCAATTAGAAAGCGCACTGTGGAAAGAATATTTATTTTGTAACTGCATTATTGCTGATTCTTTTAAGGTGGACCAAACCGCAGGATAGTCGTACATACCCCTTAACAAAAACAAGTACTACTCATACCACAGACATTTTATTTATTCGTTCCTCGCTGCCCCGGGACAAAGGTGCTTTTTTTTGCGTATTGTACAAAAATGGACATAACAAATCAGATGTATTTGAGAAGAAAACACGCAGCGACGCGGCATGTTTCTTAAGGAGCGTATAAAAAAATGCTCAACGGAACACAAAACATTTGGCGCTGTCGCACTGAAACGCATGTAAAATGCAAGCGCTAATCTCTGTGTGTTCAAAAAGAACAGTGCAGTAGGTTAAACTATATTCTAATGAGAAACCACGAAAGAATTTACGAAGTCTGAAGAATAAAGCCGGGGTCACACCGCTCACACATCATACAAAACACCATCTACAAACACAAGTCACCGCAGCATACCTACGTGGTTCAAACGCCGCGTGCTAAGTTTCTCTTGAAACTCATTTCCATGCGGCATTTGAAGCACCAATCTCGCGGTGGCTCGCATTCGAATCTGTAGGCAGACTGTCCTTCGTATGATGTAGAATCAGTGTGACCCCGGCTTAAGGTTTGTTCGAAGTGTTCTGTCTCTTACCGTACTGTTATAATCTTTTCTTTGCCACGTGCGCCGCGGAGTACTCAGGCTTCGCTCACTCGGCCTTCACCGGTGGTATCGGGCTTCACGAAGCTCCGGCCCGTTCGCGCCTCGCCAAACACCCCTTCGATTACGCCTTCGCTCACTTGGCCTTGGACTACGGTCCAGCTACGCAAGACACTAACGCCATTCATGTTTCATCCAGGCAATTGACGGTTTGTATCTTTGTTCCTCTCACGTGCTGCCTACCTGACTCTGGTCTCGTTGTTCGCCCCTTCACCCTTGTCTAGTTCAAACGAACCTTATAAAAGCCCATATATTTTTATTGCAGAAGAGACCAGAAGCTTTGCCTCAGAAAGCACGCGGTGGTGTCTTCCTCGGCTCCAGCGTCGGGCCACCGGACCCGTCTGCCATACAAGGACGTAACAGCTGGTTGCAGCGGTGGGATGACAGTTTGTGGCGCACGGGGGACCCGATGACTGCATTTTGGTTGGTGAATTGTTTCTCTCTAGAATTTTCAGAGCAACCCAATTGCTCGAATTAGCTTCAGGTGGAGGCGCTCGGTTGTTAGTCCTCGTTTTAACACCTATCATGGACTTTGGAACTCTAACCAAACCCGATGTCCTATCCTTCTGCCGGCCGAGGAGCTGGGGATAGACCTATTGCTGTATTACCTGAGCATCAAGGAGAATGCATGGATTGGTGTTCCACGCGCCGCACTTGCTGGCTTCAGCAGCAGTAAATTTTCCAAAGCAAAAACCTGAAACAAATTGTATCTTGCACGCGCGTTCGTCAACGCTTTATTTTTGGTTATTTTCTTCGAATACTTTATACGGGAAGGCGTGCGCGTGTGGCGCGTGGAACACCAATCCCCGCATTCTCCTTGATGCTTGGGTAATACAGCAAATGGTCTATTGATGCGCGAAAAGGAATTGCGTAAACCAGAAATGGTCAAACGATCACCGAACGCGGAGCAGAAGAAGACAAAATGGAGGAATGCTGACATTCAGGGAAAGAGGACCAAGACATAAACAGGAAACTGAAGCATCGTTGACAACGCGGCTTCTCACTTTTCTTCCAAACGAACCGGCACATATAGGCGATTTAAACATGCCGTTCATGACCTTCTCTTTGTCTTATCGAGAAAACCGAGCCAGCGTTATTGAGCTCCACAGAAGTCATTGCTGCAGAGAACGACATGATAGGATCTAGAATAGCAATAACCTGGCCTGTTATGGTAATGATGAAGTGAAGAAAGTTGAATAAGAGAAGAAAGAAAAAATTGAAGGTCGGTATATGGTAGCGCGCATGCAGAGCTGTTTCAAAGCGTCTATTGTTACTAAAATGAGCTACGCGGACGTTGATGATTATAAGAAGGTTAAAACTCAGCTCCTGGCAAAATTTAAGGTCTATACTCAAAAACCGGTGTCACAGGTATTGAAAAAAAAAACCCGCAAGAGTCTGTATATGGATTCTGGCTACAAACAGGTGGCATATATTGAGGAATGGTTACGTACGACGATAAACTTAGCATTCAGCCAGGTTGAGTTAGAGAAATATTATTGATATACTGCAGGAAATCCGAATTTGGACTCAAGATAACCCTGAGGTAACTTCAATCCAAATAGCTTCCCGCTTGGCTTATGAATATCGATTGAGAAGAGGCGATAGCGCAGGAGGACAGAGAATGGCCGAGTGGAGTTTTCGGTGATTTCAGGGAGATCCGACAGAAGATCGCTTAGAGTCCACCGTTTGTATTCAAGTGTTTGCCGAACAACCGGTGTGCGTTATGCTCCTACAGAACGTGCTTCGCTCCTCTGCGGAAAGACGAAAATAAAACTTCCAATTCACTGCGTATCATCGCCTGGCTTCTGTTTTGTGCTGTGCATGTTGGATTCTTCAGTCAGCTTTCTGCCTCATAGATCTCTTCGTAGTTCAACACCTCATCCTCTGGAGTACCGATCTCGGAGACGTATTGTCAGTGTTCCTCCGCAGCGAACAGTGCACTGTGCACCGGACTGCTGGAAGTGAGAATTTCTTCACCGACAGGCCAAACAGTTGAAACCGCTTGTGGTAGTGTGGTCGCGTTGTATTGTTTTTCTTTGGCATGCGCGCGACGGTGCACTCGGCGGATGCTCACTCGGCCTTCACCGATAGTGTCGGATTTCATGAAACACTGCTTCGTTCTCGCCTCTTCGGAACACCCCTTCGATCACGCCTTCTCTCACTTGACCTTGAACTACGGTCCAGCTATGCAAGACTCTAACCCATTCATGTTTCATCCAAGCAATTGACGCTTTGTACCTTGTTCCTCTCACGCTGCCTACGTGACTCACGTCTCGTAGTTCGCCCATTCACCTTTGTCCAGTTCAAATGGGCCTTGATCTTTTATTACAGAGGAGAGCAAAAGCTTTGCCTGAGAAAGCACGGCTGTCGTATCTTCGTCGGCTCCAGCATCGGCCCACCGGGCTCGTCTGCCGTATAAGAAACGTAACAGTACGCAACGACCTTATGTATTCTACAAGAATAGATGTTTCCCTGCAGGACTAAGGTAGCCGGCTGTTCTTTTAGATTCTAAATGCCAAAGGGGTCGCCGGCAATAAGCTTTACAAATGTAAAAGTCCGTTCACACACTCGAGTGTGAACCAGCCTTTTAGGATGTCAGTGACTTTAGAAGAAATGTGAAGAGGGGTGGGAGGGGAAACATAGCTAGCGCCAATTCAAGACAGCAGCGGGAGTTAAAGGGGTACTGCAACAAAAATCTAGCTCGTGTTTTATTGTCTAAATGTCGACCGCGTCCTGGCCACACGCCAGAGGCACCAATTCTTTGTTCGAAAGGACGCCAAAACATTTAAAACGAATAAATCGTATGTCGTTACGTGAAACTACCCATAAAAGCTGGCGCGCCTTGCGGAAGTACGGCGGAAAGCTTCGTGCACGCGAGCTCTGTGGAACTTTGCCAAACCCGATTTCTCTTATTAAAACTTTGGTTTGGGCTAGTTGGTCCATGGTAGTATAAGGGTTAAAGCGCAAACAGTACAGGGACAATAGAAAATAACACAAACGACAGGGACAAGCGCCTTGTCCCTGTCGTTTGTGTTATTTTCTATTGTCCCTGTCTGTTTGCGCTTTTAACCCTTATACCGATCTCTCTTCTCTCCCTCGCCTATCCAACTCCTGCGGGGAGCGGGGAGTTCAATCCGAAATACGAAACGCGCGCCAAGTTCGCGCACGTCGGGAATCTCGGAGGCAGACTTGTGCTCGTTACTTGAAAAATGTAATGGACTACAATTACAAATTACCGAGCCTCAAATGTAATGGATTACCGTTACAAATTACTTTCGCTGAAAAGTAACGGATTACTTTACTCGTTAGGTTACAAATTACTTTCACGTTACTTTTTCCGTACACTTATCCAGAGAACAATAGAAACAATTTTGATATTTTTCAAAAATGTTTTGCAACACTACTTTTCATTTCTCATACGCCCGTATTATGGTAGTCCTTGTAAAAATAAAATATTGTATTTAAGAGAAAGAGTGTAGGTGCACTCCGTTCACCTGTAAGCTGACAAGGCACCGAAAGCTGCAACCACACCCGCCATCCCGCTAGCTTACGGCCTCCGGAAATGATCCCTGGAATTGTGCAGACAAAGCTAGCGGTGCGCATGCTCAGTAGCAGCGTCTACCTCCGCTACGAGATTCGGAGCTAAAGAAGCGATCTACGAAAGCTCCCTTTTGACTCGGGTGTTTCGCCTGTTATTCACAAGAAAAGAAAAACTTGGTTCTAACGTTACAATGTATAGCCAATGCAGAATGCAGGTGTCCCAGCTTACCTTGATGTGTTTCCGTAGATTAGAGTTTGTTGTTCTTGCTGATGACAATGTGTGTTTCTTTAGCAAGCAAAGTATGCACTAAAACTCTAGGTTTCCGTTCTCCTTAATGCCCTGAATTTTGAACATCTCATTAAGAGATGGCCATGGAGACGACGGACACTCCATGACCGAAAACTCGACCAGTCAGAGAAAAAGTGGCGGTTACGGGTTATCGATCGTTCATCGGTTCTCACTTTCGTACCAATATTCGTGGAGGCCAGGGGAGGGGAGGGCATAGAGAGCGAGAGAAGCGGTGGCCATCGGTCTCACAAAACAATTAGAGGATCACACCACTTTTACGCGTTCTCTCTCTCTCTCTTGTCAGCACTCCTTAGATGGCCTAACTCCCCCCCCTCCCCTTTATGTTGACAGTTGACTGTAAAGTGAGGAGTGGACTCGACCACCATGCCCAGACAAGTAAACCAAAAGAAGTATCGTCCGTACCCTCGAAGACGATGCTCTTAGCCTCGCGCCGGGCGCTTTTCAGCCGTGCCTCAAGAGCGTGCTAGAATAAAGTAGCGCACATCAAAGACAAAGAGAATTCGACCCCCTCGCGCGAGGCTACATCGTCTGTTACGCGAGCTGTGAACCCGCGAATCGAGGGGGTACGGACCCGCGTTTGATGTCTGTGCAGGTGGCGGGAGACGTCGAAGAAGTTGGAAAGGGTGAAACGGTGTAAAAGACAAAAACAAATAAACACGAAGAGCTTTCTCCTGCCCGGGAGAAGAAGAAAAACACGATGGAAGGCGACGGAGAGCCTACTCGGCGTTGTCTTACTTGATCTTTGTCTTTCGTATATTTGTACATGCCTTGCCCGTTTTTCTAGTGGTTCTAGTGACCGGTCATACAAAAACAAATCGTGTTTTCTTTTCGGCTATTCTCCCCTTCCTGATGTTTTCTATTTTGTTGAACTTGCTCTCTTTATGCTGCTGAATGTTCTGCTCGTATTGCTCCAGTTACTGTATTATGCTCATATTTTTAAAAAAGTAACGAGTAATTAAAGTAATCCGTTACCAATATTTTGTAACGAAATTACATTACAAATTACTTCCGAAAAAAAGTAACGTGGCAATTACAAAATTACTTGAAAAAGTAACGGATTACAAGTAATTCGTTACTTGTAACGGATTACTTCCAAGTCTGACCTTGACTCACACTGTTGTCGCTTCTCTGTATGAGGAAGGCCTCGACTACTTCCCGGGACAGAAATTAGTCGAGCGCGGGCTTTGCACACCGGAAGTGAGAATAAAACTGTTGCGGGTTGAACACTGTCTGTGTCTGACGTGTTTTTGTGTGTCCCTTGTCTTCTTTCGTGTTCGCATACCAAGATGTTTAACCAACACGCTCTCCTGATTCTATCTATGTTCAGTATGGTTCACTTTGAGTCTCATAAGTCTATTGTAGGTGCAAAGAGGAATATCTCATTTTGGTACATCTACTGTAAATGAAATCAGCACAAATTATTGCCTCGAGGCATTGAAAATTAATGTCAAAATATTTTTAATAATTTTGAAAAATAACTTTAATGCAATGTCATTACTTCATTCTGTGGTAATATGTAATGTAATTTATGTAAGTTTTGCAGTTTTCAACAAAGTAACTAGTAACTATAAGTACTTGTTTGAAAGTAATTTTGCCACCTCTGTCGTGTGGTAGCTTTGCCGTCGAGCTTGTTACCTTCTATATCAGTATAGCTATTTTATGGTACCTGGAAAGCGTCCCCGATTCATGAGTTTTTTTTTTTCGTTTTATAAAAGAGATACGTAAGAAAGGTGCGTTTTGTTTTATTTTTGTTTGCTTCTAAATATTTCAAGAATAGCTCATTTGTATTCTATGGTGGTATTGGGAGACTGTAAACGTCTGACAAAGAAATTCAATGTTCGGCGGCAAAAATTAAAAAAAGAGTCGCACATTATAGTTTCCTCGCGGTAGTTTCGGTGAGCGGGAACTTAGGCGTAGAAAATTATCTGTGCAGCATACAGTTCCAAAGGTCACAGGAAGACAAACAAACTGGGTTTCTGCATAACGGAAATGAGAGAAGTTTATTGGCATCATCAATCTCTTCTCAAAGGCGTTATAATCGGTTCACTCCTTGGATTGATCGTATTGCAGGCTTCGCAAATGCAGTTTCCATTTTGGCATGTCTGTGTATAAAAAATGCAGCTAAATTAAGTCCAAGCTCATTAAGTAGGCATTGCTAGAATTCACAGAAGACAGTGAAGGGGTGACTGAGAACAGCCGATACTATGGTGACAAATATCGCAGGTGAATTGTGTGTACCCTGTTTCTTAGAAAAGAAAATCATGTTTTTCGCATCTTAAAGACAAGCTACGCATTTCCGCGACACCAAACGCGTCAGGACATATCCATGGTGATTGAGAGAAGGCGCTAACGTTTCAGGGCCTTTTTGTTAGTCATGTCTCGTTAACATGGACCCCGTTCATATCAATACCTCGCTATATAAACAATGTTTGCAGGGACAAACTGAGCAAAAACATGTATTTTTGTCCTGTTAATATGAACAGCTCAAATTATGGACACCTGAAAGAAACGGAGGTACCTATATTAACAAAGACATCACTGTATATAATTAAAAAATTATACAAAATTTCGATAATTAATAAGAAGAAAAAGGTGGCGAACGAATCTGGCGAACTGGGAAAATTATAACGTCTGCTACCAAGAACGGGGTCTATTTCTCAATTGAAAAAGTCAAAAAGTCACTTATAACCTTTAAATCATATGGCGCGAATTCCTTGAACATTTGCCTCTTGCCCGAGCCGATAGTCTTCGCGCGGGGACTCTGGGCTTTAGGGAACGCGCCGTTTGTTTTTGAGATGAGAATAACACTCTGTGCTCTTTTTCCCGGATACCCTATGGTATCCGGGAGAAAAGGTTTCGGTTCCTTTCGGTTTCGGGTGAAACCCGATATTTCCCGAAATTTACACCCCGAACATGTTTCTTGGGAATTGGTTAAACTCTGATTTTTGCCAGAATTAACAGATTACATTTTTTTTTTTACAAATTACTTTGCTCCAAAAATAAGTCATCAGAATCCAAGGGATAATAGGGAAACGTGCACTGGACGCAGGCCCCAAAAGGTAACCTAAACTCTGCAGGTTTCAGGCAGTGTTTCTGTTTCAAAAATAGCAGAAGATTTTTGTGTTCCTGTCGATCTAGAAAAGATATTGTTGTGAATTACAAATATATGCGTAAGCTGTGATGTTGAGAGACCGTCATCTTGGCTTAGATATGCCCAAACACCGGACAAAACTGGGATAGAGAGATGCTGTGAATAAAAAAGTATGTAAATAAATAGGATGATAAAATTTGAAAACCCAAGAGAGCACTTATGCACATGTTATAATGCCATATTAGTGACAAAAATTCCCCCCCCCAAAACAACAAAAAACAAACTAGGGTTGTTTTTATTTTTGCAGCAAAATTAATCTACGCATCGCCAAACGCTCATTTCCGTCAAAATGTACGCGCTAGCGGTTTAAACTAGATGCCAAGGATTCAACACTAACCACTATTTTATTAAAAAATTACGTGATTTATTTTCAATCCTGAATGGGGAAAATGGCGCCCGGCAGAGCTCTCGAATACATTGAGCACCATGGCGCCAGATACCGAAAACGGGCAAAATCGGGCCCCATTTTGCGATTAAAATTTCTAGAAAATCACTTATAACTTTTCAGACTAAGATGACGGATAGTGCTGAAATATTAGTCGGGGTTGTGTGGATATTTATAAAGCTTGTAGTTGGTCAGCCATTTCAAAGTGTCAGACGAGTGTCCCAGCTGTACATGAGCAATTTAGCCAGTGCAGTACAACCGCAAACCTGGGTTCTTTAACGTGCATCACGCAGTAGTGATGCACGACCGCACGCCGGTACGATGCTCATTCAGATCGAAACGGGCAGGGGCGGGAGTAGTGCTAAGATTTTAGTATCTGGTTGGAACCGCTAGCGCTGTATTTCGATGGGGAATAAACGTTTGGCAGTACGTAATTTATTTTTGCGAAAAAAAAACACTGTTCAATTTGTTAATTTTGTGGGGGTGGAGGGGGGCCGGGGGCCGGGGGGCACGTTGAATTTAATTGAAGTTTAATTTGAAAAGAACACATTTATATTGATACGGACAATTGCTCTTCGGTTGCTCGTTTTCCTTATATCTTTGTAGCCACAATGTCAAAAACTCAAATCCCAGAATATGTATTGGAAAACCCCATTTCTTCCCCATTATCAGCTTGTAACAAGGTGCCCGGTTTTAACCCCCGATTTGTTAAAAATATAAAACTTGAAATTGAAAGGCTCTACCCACCTATGTGCATTTCCAAGTAACATTCTTTACTAAAAAAAAAAGAACCTTCGCACAAATTTAGAAGAAAAGAATGATGATGAACATCCCGATAAGCGAAGCTTATCGAGCCACTCGCTTGTTTATTTCAACTTAAAACGTCGACTCACCGCTTGAAGAGCACACGGCATGCCATTAGGAAGATGCATGTGCGAAACGTATGTACTTCCATTAGAATAGCAAAGCAGGCGGTATTCCTGGAGTTTCACTTCAATCTGCAAGTGATATATAATGACGAAATAAAATCATTGCCAGTAAATACCATTCATCGGTCGTTGAAACTGTTAATGCAGCATTTGCACCCTAATAGCTCAGTGTGAACATAGAGTACACGAACCAGCCATGCCCAGCAGCTTGTTTCCTTGACCGCCTCCATCACACCATGAGGAAAACTAAACTTAAATTGTAGTGTACATATCTCGTGGGATAGTAGTTTGAAAACGTCTCACGAACTTCGGCTTGCAAGACGTTTTCAAGTGTATATCCTGAGACGTCCCCTCAATATCGGTTTAGATGGTTGCCGACTCAGAGCAGCAGTGCAAATTCTTTCGGGACAGCGGTGAACTTATTTCATCTTTATCAGATACAAGCAGCTGGTATAAATACACACTCCCCTTCAGATATTAACGTGAAACGTTCTTGACTCTGTGCTTGGCATTTCTGTGAAGCCCAGACAAAAGTGAAGCTCGGATAAAAGCATAGCAGCGAGGCTCGCTCAGACATTGATTGGCTGAAGGGTTGGAGAGGAGTGAGGTGTCGATGCTGATTGGTTGACCGGGAGGTCATGGGACCAGAGGGGTATGCGAGGAGGAGCTTGATCACCTGTGCGCACTGAGGGAGGGGAGCTCGAGAGTATGGAAGGCAGCAAAAAATGGATAGGTGGGCTAGTTGGTACATGTTTACCTTGTAGCGCCCCTTCGTCCCCTACGTCCCCGGCCTGTCCCACGGCCTAAAAGAGTCGCTGCACACTTTGAGGTGCCCGTTGTGTTCTCTACGCCGTCGAAATCGTCCAGTCCCTGCTCAAAAGTTAAAAAAAACTCAGGCTTGCGCCGAGAAACACGCCGCGCAGTACATTGAATGCGCAACGTCAGTTGTTTATGAAATACCCATGACTTGCGGGGAAAGCGTATAGAGGGGAAACGAGGAAGTGCATCAACGATAGGCACGCGAGCCGCCCTATCTGTTAGAAGTTCCTCATCAGGTAATCTCAGCATTCACTGTGACAGGTGTCCGTGCGCGCCTAATCTTGACAAAACAAAAATAGTTGGAAAACTCAAAGCACAAAACTGAGAGGAATTGTGTGAGGCCTACTGCATTAAAGTAGAGCGAAGATAGCTACGTGAGCGCACCGTCAGTGCATTTGACTGAGAATAGAGTTGCTTTTTGCGTCGGGAGCCTGAATTGTACAAATAGTAAGTGTGTTTCCGACAAATGTTCAGTTGTAAGTGCGCTTGGTCCTGTCTCGTCTCTTCTGCGTGTCCGCGTTGCCGTAGGCGCTTCGTCGTTGGTGACTATGGAAGCGCTGCCCGGAGGATCGCCAGGTTTATCAGGCCCGATTAGCGGTAGTACCTGGTTCATTCTAGGAAGAACTACCAGGTGTACACATGGCACGCGTTGGCACGATCTGATGCTATGAACGCCAGAACGTGTCACCGGCAACTCAGAGTATCGATAAACGTTTGTGATTGATAGGACGTTTCACGTATGGAACAAAATTGCCTAGCTATGTGCCTATAAAATTTTCAAAATATTTGAATTCCGGTCGTATACGGTGACTGAACACCTCTGAAGTAATTTATTCAATTAATCGCAGCTGAGATTTATATTTACTTTCCATTACTATATTTGCTATGGCAAAGAAATCTATTTTAATGGCATTGATGTTTTGATGTAACACAGTTTAAGTAAGCCGTATTCATCCCGTGGTAACGACTCCAGTTACGGATCATGAAAATTTGTGCCGGTGAAATAAATTCCAGAGACTGACTGATTTTCGAGTTGCACGTGCATCACGGCTAGCTTCAACACAGCTTACGTCCTAAGTTTGTTTAATCGCTAGCTATAGCTCGAAAATAAATAAATAAAAAAATGGCAGAGCACTTTACCAAAGGGATAACCTAACTAGCTGTACCTGTGGTGATACTTCTAAATGAGTCGTATGACTCTAGTGCTTAATGCAGTCAGCGGACTCCTCTCCAATAAAATCACTTGACTCCCGCTTTACTACAGTCACGCGACCCCATTGTGAGAATAACCATATTTCATTTTTGATGTAGTAAGACGTCTCCTCCTGTAAAGACTCACTTGATTCTTTTTCTGCTAGAAGGTACGCGAACCACCCCGAGATTCACTGAACCCTCTCCAGTTGAATTACGCAACTCCTTTTTTACAAGAATCACGCGACTCTGCTACCAGAATCACTTGATTCCATATTTGATGCATTCAGACGACTTCCTCCAGCAGAGGCATCCCCACTGAATTACTCTATCTGCCTAGCATCATTTGAACGCTCCACGAGAGTAAGATTATTCTCTTGGATCTCAAAACTCCGGCTTTACTATAGTCGGTGACAGGTCAAGGACGAAGTGGAGCTCCTCACCCTCTTTCCACTTTAGTAAGGGCGAACGCTGGAGAGGAGGCGGCCTCCGCTCTCCACCGTTCAGCTCTGCTAAAGTGGAAAGAGGCGGGAGGAGCTTCCACTCTGTCCTTGACCTGTCCGCAATGACTATTAGCCCCGAGAGCGAACACAAGCGTCGCTGCGGTCGCCGCGCCTTGATTGGGTGAGGTGTACCGTGACGTCAGGCGGAGGACTCCGCTCCGCGATCTCGCATCCGGCTCGCTTCTTTGCACCGGTTCGAGGAGCTGGACCTCGTTTACCCGGTGTACAAGACGTTGAGTTAGGCCGATATTGACGTGCTTCCGTACATTTTATAAGCCTGCTTGTCACTTTTACCTTTAAAATTGGGTTACAAATCCCGAAAGCTATCGGCGGAGGCGATTCCTCCGATGAACCTCCCCGTCCGTCCACACGACACAAGGCAATCTTGCGAGGGGTCGGTGAAGCGGTGGCGCAAGTGTTTCAGACGCTGGAATTCTGTTCCTTGCATGTTCATGATTTAGGACGATATTACATCCCGCTTTCAAGGCATTTGAAGTGGCATTTATATCATGGGCCTTTGGGTGGTCGGCAAATTAGCTCGCGACCCCGACTCTGCGCTGCCACTCTGCAGGCGCTGGTTCGCAGATGTTTTAAAGGCCCTGCGTCTGAAGGCCATTGAAGTGCTCGTGGAACAGGGTTGTTTTACATAAATGTAGCTTCTTCGTGAATTAAGTATATAGTTTATACACGTATGCAGGCATATTTCTCAGAAGATGTACAATTACTGGAAATTAGTTTGTATGGTAGCAGCAAAAACGGCCGAATTGCCCCCTGTTGCCTGTATGATATGTATTGAACTGCCCAAAATATGCACAGCAATAGTACCGTAATTTGGAATGTTTATACTTTTTCCTGACATTCTTTATTCCAGCCTTAAGTATTCGGAAAATACACCGTTTAGTTTGAATTGTCATTTCAGATTAAAAGAGACACTGCTGCAGGTACCCAAAAGCTTCTTTAGCCTCCAGACTCCCTACAGCTGGACTCTCTGACAACAGAGGAAAATAGGAGTAAAAGCAAGCATTCGAACGGCTGTCCAGTGGTAGATGCAGCACTAGTAGCAGAAAATGTGGAACCTGCGAAGGGTGACAGTCTGCGTGAGAAAAGCTTCTGGTATTTTAGCTTCAGGACAATTTGATTTAGGTAAAATCTCAATTTTAGGGCTTAAGGGACTAATAACGAGCTAGACACCTTCGCTTACGTTTGTTATACATTACTTGAGGGTTGATATAAACAAGTCCACAGATACCACCCGTGTAGTCCATTGAAAAACTATCCGAATCCAGCAAAGGTCAAATGCGAGCAATGTATAGAAATAAATGTTCCTTGTTTTTTTTTTTTACTTTGCCCCTGCACTTGGGCTGTCTTACTTGTGATTCTCTCCCCATGGCCCAGACTGTATTTAGCATGTTGCTCGAGCAGCATGCAGCTTTTCTGCTTCGGCGATCTTGTTTATAAACAGAGATACAAAAAAATATAGTATACATAACCTGCCAATTCATTCAGACCATCAGCAGCATTTATTGTGTGAGATGTAAATCTATAGTGATGCTCCTGCAATTGTGGCCATATTTCTTTATTTTCATATACCAGCTGTGATTCATGCGTTGCCTGCCCTGTCAACCATGCTTAAAATGTTGGTTGAAGTTTCGCCTGTAGCTACGGGCCATACCTCAATAAAGCCACATTTAAAAATTTACACTTCCTACGAAAAACACGGAAAAAAAAATTAAATAGAAACGAGCGCGCCGACAGCTAGCGTCGTCACAGCCTCCACAGGGCGAGCGGGGCGAGTCGGGGAAAAATTCTCTCCTCGCCGTGACGTCACCCCGGTTCGCCGTAAGGGGGCGCCACGCGAACTTCTCGGGGCTAATAGAGTCACGCGACCCTCCCAAGAGAGTCCCTAGTATCTGAAGACATCCAGGACCATGTCAGCAACCAGGATGACAGCATGTCTTCGGTGGTTTTGCGGTAGCGTGCGGTTTCGACCGTGCTGTTTTGTTGCGTATGTGTTCGTCGTAGTGCCGTCTTTAACAAATAGCCTGTTATAGTGTGCCTACCGAGCACGCGCACCACTGAAACACAAAACCTTTTGTGCATGCAAGCGATTGCGCACATATTTCATGAGATGAGGAGGGTCTAAACAGTTTAAAAAAACAAAGAAAAAAACACGGAGCTTGTTATTGGTAGGGTATGTAAATTAAGGCCTACTACACTGCACCAAACTCTGCTACATTGCAACCCACACAAAATATAAACAACGCGTCGCGACCCCTCCGGCTTTTCGAGACGCCACGCTTTGGATTTCAGTGCATGAACAGAAATACAAAAAATTGACGCTGACATTCTATTTGCCAGTTAATATAGACCGTTGGAATCAACTAAAGCCATACAAAAGAAAACACGTATGCTTGTAGAAATGACCGTCGCTCAAAACAATGGTGAAATTCTGGCACCGCTCCTCTCAGTTCCGGTTCGATGTTGAGCTGCCATCTGTTCTTTTTGTCACCAACCCTACCGAAGAGAGAGACAAGTTCGTATTTCTTCGAGTTCAGGAGCCGCTTTGCGACCCCCTGGTACATCTGTCGGGGTTGCAGACCCACAGTTTGGGCAACGCTTGCCGAATCGGAAAACACAACGGAGGCTCGTTGAACATTTGAGCCGCCGCCAGCCAGGACGGGTGTGTGCCTGGCGTTTTCCACCAAACACGATGTCAAAATGTGACGTAGAGCGCGCAATCTATTGGGAAAATACTGTCGTCAAGCGTAGTATGGAACAAGTTCGGAGTGGATGCTCCGACTCAGTATCGCACCCATGTTCGAGAGCTGAGCGCGAGCGAACCGAACGGTTTATTTTAGGTACTAAAAGAAAAGCTCGGCACATTGCAAGGCAGTATAAAGTTCCCGTGGCTCTAGAAGAGAATATTCAGTTCAATTCGGTGCAGAAAAAATCTTTCCAATGTGTCAATGTGGTGTGTATAGTACCGACTTTTACTAAGACTGAGGGAGGTTTTGATAAAAGCAAGACTGGAAACTATAATTAATTCTTAAAAGTAGCTAATATTTGGTCGCAAACGTTTCTTTGAACGCTGAGAAAAAGAAGTAAAGGAAGTCAGCAGCGCGACTTACGATCAGATTTTGGCGAGCTACACCGCAGTTCGGTTCAGCTCAGCCCACTAAACCGCAGACTAACACACTGGCAAAGCATCGATTTTTTAGCATAGGCTTAAAGATGTCCACACAAATATTGAAATGAGGCCTGATTACTTCCGTACCTTTTGTAAATAAATGAGCTGTCATCATATTTACTCGTTGACTTACCTTCGTTATCCCACCTTTTTTATAGTTCGTCCTGTCTCACATAGAGTCTTGACCGCAGCCTGCAATTCGGTGCGAGTTTATTGATACCACCTGTTATTGGTATGTTTTCGAATCGGCACCTACAAATAGAAAAAGCCATTTTACCATAATCTTAAAAACGTGCTAAAAAGTCTTTTTTTAAGTTTTGTTTATTCAGATATGAAGAGATGTTTCTTTGTAAGCAAAGCAGGCTGGAAGTCGATCAAGCTGTTTTGCACTAAATATTTTTCTCCGCCTCCTTATGGATGTTTGATACTCAGTGTTGTTTTGCATCGCTACCTAATCAAAGCCGGCGTCAATTATATAATAATGGTTTTACTCTAAGCAGGTGATCATACACGTTACTTTTATTTTTTTAAGTCCAATAAGAAAAGTTGAAAAAATAAAACTACGGTCTGTATATAAAATTTGGGACACTCAGCGGCCCAAATCAGAAGTGACATTTGCACGTTACGTTATGAGACGCGCAGTGGTTAGTGGCACAAGTGCTTGGCACCTTCGGATGCTTCGGATGCTCAAGTGATCACTGGAGTTCGATTCTGTAACAGCTAACTCGATCCGCTCCGTTTTTTTTTCTGATTTGCGGTCATGGCAGTTTTAAACTAAATAACCATCCCTGTAATACATTTTTTTTGTAGTATGCATACGTTTTGCAATCATCTGATTTTAACATTTAGCTTCAGGAACCTTCTCGAAACACTTCCCAACCGTAGGTTTTGCACCACCTCACGTGCGTGGTTCCGGATGTGTTTTATCGAAGTACGAGTGATGCGAGCTGTGGAGCGCTGTGGCCTGCAATACATGCGGCCCTGGGCAGCTAGGAACTGATAAAGTTACGAGATGGCAAAGGGGGGCACGGTTGGGTCGCCTGCTCATCGATCGTGCACACCGACACCACCTAGGCAAGAAAGCACAAGTGCTTCTCCTGCCTCTCTGAGTGAAGGCCAATGTATAGGTCAGAGACTAAGCCTTGACTGCGACGTCAGCACTCGGCTAGGAGTCGTGTCCTCACTGATTGAATACGAGTAGGCAGTCAAACTTCGTCTCCACTCCGGCGGCCTACGGTGGCCTTTTTTAGTGACGCAGGAAAATTCAGCACTTAGGCTGTCTTATCAGTGGAGTTGTTGCGCATACCCTCGTATCCCCCCCCTCCGCTGCGCAGGTATATCAGGTTGCCTCTGGGTTGCGCATCATGTATTGAAGCCCACGCGCTCCGTTGTTCGCATTTCATTCGTACCCGATATAAAAGCCAATTGACAATAGAGTCCAAACGCCATGACCCAATCCGTCCAATCAAGCACTGCGAAAAGTGCTTCGTCACGACGCTCATGGCCTTCGTGCATTTCCCATCGCTGGCTGAACCAATCACGAACCGTGATTGGGTCGCGACCCTGCGCCTGTTGCTTTTTTCTGTGCATGATTGGCTTCGCCGGAGATATCAAACCCACAAAGGCAACGAGGGCCGTCGACGTTAGAACTTCTGGCCCAGCTTCATTGGTTTCCTTTGGATCGTAGCTTTGGTTACGTTCGGATATAATGTGTGAAACCGGAGTATTGAGCGATTTGAACAGCGCGCAATGCGGCGATGTTACGACTTTGCGTTGTTTTTCGGAGTGCGTAATTGGGTACTTTTAAGCAAGCCGTTACCGTACTCCGCGTATACCGCACTACCGGTACCTTTCGAGGCTTCAATTTTACAGCTGCCTCAAAGGGCACCGGTGATACCGTGAACCGCGGGCGCGCGATTGAAGCAGCATGCTTCAAAAGCTCCGGGTATAGAGCGATACGCGGAACACAGTAACGGTTGCTGTCTGGGAGTCCTGCTCTTCTTTGCTCGGATGCTCCGGCGCAAAAAATCCCCAGTGAATGAACTGTGACCTTTCGTTCTCAGTGTATGCGACTGTACTTGTGTTGTTTTCCTGCCTTTAATCGGTATCTGCTCTATGCCGTAACGAAGCGTACGACCACAACCGCGCCAACGGGCAGAGCAAGGTGAGGAGCTAACCAGCTGTGCGTGGTCTTTAAAGGCTCGGCCTCTCAGTTAGGATATAGAGGGAACATTCTATTTACCGGCGGATGTAATGCTGGAGGTGATTTGCAGACAAATCATAAGCAGAGGGAAATTTTCCACCATCATTTTCTTCCGATGATCGAGAAGGGGCTTCAAATACGTCGCAGCGAGTTGCTCACCTAGAAAAAAAAAAACGAAAAAAAATCGTAGATATGGGTTTTGTGCGAATGCAACTATCTTGTAAATGAATTTTATATTTTTGACTTGCCAATAAATATTACCATTGTAAAAACAACCTTTTATAGTTTTTTATGTTATTGTTAAATTTAGACTAAAATGTCCCACAAAAAGGTATTTAATGTTTACATGTAAACCGACTGTAGGATCTTAGGAATGGTAAACAAAAATTTCTTTTAAAAATATAATAAAATATTCTTCTATTCAAATCAGATTTATTTGATTTAAATCGCACTTGATTTATATCATGTAAGTTTAATTTAATCGTAGATAGGTACAAGTAATTATTTATCACTACATGTATTTTAAACATCGCAGATTCGTTGACCGATCCATCGTATACAGAAGGCAATCCGAGTGAAATAATTACTGTACATCTTAAGTACATTTTAAATACCTACTTTTTATTGCTGTAAATCCCGCCATACTAAAACAAAAGCAGCTTGATTATTTTCGGTCAGTGAAATAAGCTTTAATATCTTTGTTACGTTTCAAGTCGCTTGCGGATATGCCATTACTTGTTTGTTTGTTCTCGTTTCGCGCTATTATTTGCTTACGTCACTGATGAACGAAGTGGGATGCAGAAAAGAAAGCTTACATGTTCCGATTGGCTCAGAAGAGCACTACCTTTTCCTCGTGTTCATCCTGACATAAATATATGTTGCGTGATGAATATTGGATTTAAATTTAAAACAAATGCGCTTAGGAAGTGTCAAATGAGGGGCAAACTCTAACGAATTAATATTTTGGGAATTAATTGTGAGGGAAATGTTTAATGCAAATCATCATGGTAAAACTGAATTTTCAATCTCCACCCTGGTCATAGGACACGTATCATATTGACTTGCAAAGTCTCACGTAGTCACATCGTATCTTTGATATTTTCAAGGATCTAATTGCACCCATTCACACATTTTGGGGTTTTACGTTCCATACCAAAGAAGAGAATTCGGCAAGCGTCAGGGGAGAACTGGGGAGTAATTAAGACCACTTGGGAATTTGTCTACGTGCAACCGAAAACGTGGTTACACAGCATGTTCTCCACAGCCTCCATCAGATTGCGCAAGTACATCTCTGTCTTTAATTAAAACTAAGGTGTGGAGAAAAGGGTAAATGGGGAAAGGTAACTGGTTTACGAATATTACGTTATAAAACCCCAAACTCCAAAACTCAAGTAAGTTTTTCTGCCATTCATACTTTTCGGCATCATGCGCTACATTTGCTCTCCATCTCTCTCTCTCTCTCTCTCTCTATATATATATATATATATATATATATATATATATATATAGAGAGAGAGAGAGAGAGAGAGAAAGAGAGAGAGATATTAGCAAGTATGCTGCGTCGCAGTTCTTGAAGAGGACACGCGGCAGAAGCGAGAAGTGAACGCAACTATCTATCTGCCAACATCTTATGAAATACAAGAGCTGATCATACATAAGAGTTGGTATGGGAAGCTTGAAGTACTTACAGAATACTCCCAGGCAGTAAGAACCTTAAAGTTCAAGCTCTAAACGAAGTGCGGTCTTGCAGTGATTCGTGCCTCATTTTTATAGTATGGTGGATACTTCCTAAACGAGCGTCGATCACGTCAGGACTTTGATATAAGCAAAAAAGACCTTTAAAACTTCGTTTTTTTCTATCGCACTGCTTGCTGGACAGCGAGAGTGCGGTGAACTCTGATTCACAATGGTTAGT
>JAZHYW010051734.1:0-16370 GCA_037355805.1 Ixodes ricinus
CTGTAGGAAAGTCGGTTCATTTCATTTCATTTCATTTATTTTTCCCTCAGGGCCCGAGGGCATTACAGAGGGGAGTGGGTTACATAATATAAAGTAAATCTAAGATATGCACATGAAACAGAACAAGAAAAATAACAATAGGTTAGTCAAATCCTGGAATATAAATATTGGCAATACAGTTTTTAAACGCCACACCATCGGAAATCGATACCGCAGAGGCTGGAAGGTGGTTCCAGTCAAGAGTGGTGCGAGGTATGAACGAACTATGAAAAGATGTAGTTTTACACGAGGGTACGTCCATTTTATGTTGATGATCGAGACGTGACGAGATGTAAGGTGCAGGCGTTAGTAACCTTTCACGTAGGAAAGGGTTATGATGGTATAGCTTGTGATACAGGCATAAGCGAAAAATTTTTCTGCGCAAAGCAAGCGTTGGCAGTTTTAGGCCCAATTTCATTGATGTTACGCTAGCGATGCGGTGATAATTAGTGAGGATGTAGCGAGCAGAACGGTTTTGGACCGCTTCAACTGCAAGGGTTAGTACGTCAGTACCGGGGTCCCAGATGGAAGAGGCATAATCCAGTTTTGAGCGAACGAGTGTTTTGTAGAGAAGTAATTTTAGCGACACAGGAACTGTTGAAAAATTCCGTTTTAGGAATCCGAGCATGCGGTTAGCATTATTTGTTATGTATTGGATATGAGAATCCCAAGAGAGGGTGGATGAGATATGAACGCCTAGATATTTATAACATGAAACGTGCTCTAAAGAAACATTGTTAAAAAAGTAGCGAGGAGTGTCATTTTGGACACGGGAAATTCTCATTACTTTGCATTTGTTAACGTTAAGCTGCATATTCCACATGTTACACCATTCTAACACACTGTTAATGTCTGACTGAAGAGAAATGACATCTAAATTATTAGTTACTTCACGGTATATTACACAGTCGTCGGCGAATAAGCTGATTGAGGACGAGACACTGGCGGGTAGGTCATTTATAAATATAAGAAAAAGCAGAGGTCCCAACACAGAACCTTGGGGAACCCCGGATGTTACAGAAGATAAAGACGATGAAGTGTCATTTACAAAAACAAATTGGGACCGGTTAGTTAAAAAGGCATGAATCCAGGAAAGTACGTTAGCGTCGATATTAAGTTTGCTTAATTTGTGAAGTAGAAGCCTATGTGAAACCTTATCAAAGGCTTTCGAAAAGTCCAGGAAAATACAGTCGGCCTTCGAACTACGATCAAGAATGCGATGAAGATCATGTGTGAAAGTTAGTAACTGTGTTTCACATGAAAAGGACTTACGAAACCCGTGTTGCGCGGGAGAAAAGAAGTTGTTCGATTCTAAAAAATTTACAAGATGTGAGAAGATTATATGTTCTAAAATTTTGCATGAAATACTTGTTAGAGATATCGGACGATAATTGAGAGGAATATGCTTATCACCAGTCTTATGCACAGGCACAACCTTTCCCACCTTCCAGTCGCCGGGTAGAACACCAACACCAAGAGATTGCTCGAAGAGTTTAAATAGTATAATGGACGAATATTCCTTGGTGTTTTTTAGGAACTTCGAGTTTATATCATCAATTCCTGCAGAACAAGACATTTTTAGATTATCGACTAGGTGAATAATGCCGGCAACGTCGAATATAATCGGAAGCATGGGTGAAAAATCATTTTGCAAAAGCAGTGGCACAGTCGATGAATGGTCATGGGAAAATGAGGCGACAAATGTAGAATTTAAAATAGACGCACAGTCACTAAGCGACACTGGTTCACCAACGTCGCTAAAAAAGATACCGAGGGTTTTTCATTGCAATTGACCACATTCCAGAACTGCCTAGGGTTATTAGTAAGCATGGATGGCAGAGTTACAGAAAAGAAATGAGCCTTCGCGTTCTGAACTGCCATTTTGTAGATATTAGAAGCATTGTAATAATCGGACCATTTAATGTCATTATTTGAAAACTTAGCGGTTCTAAACTTCCTCTTTTTCTTGTTAGAAAGCCTTTTTAGCGCAACGTTAAACCAAGGCGCTTTTGAAGATACGGAGAGATTCCGTAACGGTATGAACTTGTTAGTGAGACGCACTACTTCCGATTTAAATAATTGCCAGTTTTCGTCAACAGAACGCTCAGAAAAGCGCAATAAGAAAGAATCAAGAAACACACAAAGTTCATTATTGATAGCCACGTAGTCACCTTTACCATAGTCACGTATTCGCTTGAGACTCGTAGGCGAGCTTCCAGCAGGAACATTAAGGAAGAAATGTATTATAGAATGATCACTGAGACCCTCCATGTTGCTGATGGAAGAAATTAAAGTAGGTGATGTTGTTAGTACTAGATCCAAGATGTTGGATGTTGAGGACAATGTAACCCTCAAAGTCGCCAAAAAGCGTTGTGTCTTGTTTGTCTTTCTTTTCTTTACACAAATCTGCTTTTCACCCTGAAAGAAAAACAATTAGGCAAACTCGCGTCTTAGTTTTGCATAACTGATGGCGTATCAGAAAGGTTTCTTCAACTTCAGCGGTCGCAATTGTACAATATGTAAAGTTTTTTTTATGTGCAAAAGTTGTTCTTTTTTTCTTTTTAGAAACCAATTACGAGTTTTGATTGTTTACTTGCATCCAGAAGAATAAAATATGAATAGAACAAATACTAAAATTTTGTGCTCATGGAAACTACGTAGTTATCATCAGGACATCACAATATGTAGCGCGTGATAAAGGGGACAAAGCTGGTTCTTTTAATGTTGAGACGTGAATCTAATAAGCTCACATAATATCCATAGCGAAGGCCTAGAAATCCGCTTTGAAATTGTAACGTTTATAAATTTTCTAACATGAACATGAATAAAACAGCGTTAAGCGATTACTAAGTTACCCGATGAATCCACGTTCAATAGAATCTTCAGTACCCCTCTAACACGAACGTTAGTCCATGGCCTCTTTATGTAGTATAATAGCTCCGACGTTACTAGTGTTTTCTACACAAAACACCTGCTTAGTTTGCAAAGCTCACGGAGTCGGATATTTCAAGTGCGGCCCCTGAAAATCTGAGTGAGAAGGTCTTGTGTTTTAGTTGCAAATCCAGGTTACACGCGTAAGCACATACACATATATTCGGAAACAACTTTACAGCATCTTGATCTTCAGACCTACCGATACACTCCAAAGGCAATGTTGTTATGATTTGTTTGAAGCTTTGTGTTGTTAGGCACGTAATATTTTCCTTTAAATGAGGAAAATATAAGTTTGCCAAAGCTGACGGATTTATATGAAATAAAAGTAATATTCTTTCTCAGCATCACTGAAAAAGAAAATCCCTGCCACAAACAGTAAGCGACTAGTTGCTTAGAACATCTCCTTTTTGAAGCGATGTGCTCCTGCGCCCGACGACTGGACCGCACGACCAGCCGACCCAGTTGACCACCGCCCACCGCACGAGCAAACTTCTCTCTCACTTCGGGGGGAGAAGGGAGAAGGAAGGTGAAGGCGAAGGGTGCTTAGCGCTCATCGGCTCAACGCGTCCGACCCCGCTCCCCGCTTCTTCGCTCGAAGTCCTATCATCGCGCCATCTGGGGGCTCCTAGGGGAACTAAAGCAAATGTCTCCCAATCCTGGCCTTAGTTTGCAGCACAATTAATATTGTTTTTCTTCAACCTTGCCTCAGTGGTGATTTCAGGTAGCGCGTCCTGACCTGGGTGCATCGCATCCTAACAGAGTGGTTCTATAGTAACGTTGGTACACGGTTACCTAGGCAACATGGAGCTCGAAGCAGTGCAGGCCCATTCACACCGGCGGTTGAGTCGCGTTTGCGGACGCGTTTGCTTAAAGATTCAGTGCAATTGCTCGCGATTCAATGACGAAAACGGGCGGATCCGCTAAGCATTTGCGTTTCGAACGCCAGTGTGAAGGAGCGGATTTAAGCTGTGTCTTTGTCGTGTCGATCAAAGTTGCATCAGAAACAAATTGGAGACATTTCACTACGCAACGTTGCGATGTTTGGGTCTGTACTACGCGTAATACCACGTTCCATAAGAAACATGTCGTGCGCTGCAGTTGCGCAACATTTAAATTACGCTGCCTAGCAAACGTTGTACCTTCAACCTTTTTCCGACTTTTAGCACACGGTTTCCTAGGCAGCATGGAATTTGAAACAGTATCCTAACGCTGTGCCTTTGTCGTGCCGATCAATGTTGCGTCAGAAACAGGTTGGAAACAGTTGACTACACAACGTTGCGATTTTCACGTCTGTAATACACTGATACCACGTTGCTTAAGCAACATGTCGCGCGCTGCAGTTGCGCAACATTTAAATTATGCCGTCTAGCAAACGTTGCACCTTCAACCTTTTTGCGACTTTTAGCGCACGGTTTCCTAGGCAGCATGGAATTCGAAACAGTAGCCTAACGCCGTGCCTTTGTTGTGCCGATCAATGTTGCGTCAGAAACAGATTGGAAACAGTTCACTACACAACGTTGCGATGTTTGCGTCTGTACTACAGTAATACCACGTTGCATAAGAAACATGTCGCGCGCTGCAGTTGCGCAACATTTAAATTATGCCGTCTAGCACACGTTGTACCTTCAACCCTTTTCCGACTTTTAGCGCACGGTTTCCTAGGCAGCATGGAATTCGAAACAGTAGCCTAACGCCGTGCCTTTGTTGTGCCGATCAATTTTGCGTCAGAAACAGATTGGAGACAGTTCACTACACAACGTTGCGATGTTTGCGTCTGTACTACAGAAATACCACGTTGCATAAGAAACATGTCGTGCGCTGCAGTTGCGCAACATTTAAATTATGCCGCCTATCAAACGTTGTACATTCAACACTTTTCCGACTTTCAGCACACGGTTTCCTAGGCAGCATGGAATTCGAAGCAGTAGCCTAATGCTGTGCCTTTGTCGTGCCGATCAATGTTGCGTCAGAAACAGATTGGAAACAGTTGACTACACAATGTTGCGATTTTCGCGTCTGTACTACACTCATACAACGTTGCTTAAGCAACATGTCGCGCGCTGCAGTTGCACAACATTTAAATTATGCCGCCTAGCAAACGTTGTACCTTCAACATTTTTCCGACTTTTAGCACACGGTTTCCTAGGCAGCATGGAGTTCGAAACCGTTGCCTAACGCTGTGCCTTTGTCGTGCCGATCAATGTTGCGTCAGAAACAAATGGGAGACGGTTGACTACACAATGTTGCGATTTTCGCGTCTGTACTACACTGATATAACGTTGCTTAAGCAACATGTCGCGCGCTGCAGTTGCGCAACATTTAAATTATGCCGCCTAGCAAACGCTGTACCTTCAACACTTTTCCGACTTTTAGCACACGGTTTCCTAGGCAGCATGGAATTCGAAACAGTAGCCTAACGCTGTGCCTTTGTCGTGCAGATCAATGTTGCGTCAGAAACAGATTGGAAACAGTTGACTACACAATGTTGCGATTTTCGCGTCTGTACTACACTAATACAACGTTGCAAGCAACATGTCGCGCGCTGCAGTTGCGCAACATTTAAATTATGCCGCCTAGCAAACGTTGTACCTTCAACATTTTTCCGACCTTTAGCACACGGTTTCCTAGGCAGCATGGAATTCGAAACAGTAGCCTAACGCTGTGCCTTTCTCGTGCCGATCAATGTTGCGTTAGAAACAGATTGGAAACAGTTGACTACACAATGTTGCGATTTTCGCGTCTGTACTACACTGTTACAACGTTGCTTAAGCAACATGTCGGGCGCTGCAGTTGCGCAACATTTAAATTATGCCGCCTAGCAAACGTTGTTCCTCCAACATTTTCCCGACCTTTAATACACAGTTCCCCAGGCAGCATGGCGTTCGAAACAGTAGCGTAACGCTGCGTGTTTGTCGTGCCAATCACTGTTGTGTCAGAAACATATTGGGGATTGTTGCGCAAAATCTCCCAACACTCCCACAACATTCGGAACATTTTCGCAACATATCTACAACACATCAATGTTACTTGGGTTGTTACTTCTTTTGTTTTTGTTGTGCTGCAGCGGCTGGTTCGCTTGCTCTGGTAATCTTAACATGTTGTTTGCGCACGTTTTAATGATCACCTAGTATTTAGGTAAGAAACTGGGACAACGCAGTCGGCAACGGATCAACAGTAACCTCTTACGACGTAGTGCGAGCAGCTTAACGCCTTTCTGCCGCTTTCTAGATGCGCTCCAAACTCGTGTGATCTCCGAAGTGGCGCTTGAGACCGCTAAATAGACTGCTCTATCTTTGTTTATCCGTGCGTTGTTGATTTGATTGTCGTTGCAGTTGCGATCAGTGGATTGCGCTTCGCAAGCGGACTTATCGTAATGAATTGTTTCAGCTGTTGAGGTAACGGTGACGAAACGTGGCTCGCAAAGCGTATGCTTACGTAGACTCCGAGTCCTTTATCGGCGTTCGCCGCCGCTCCCGTGGGTTTTTCGGAGGAATTACGCCGCATTTACTGGCGGCCACAGCTGTGTGCGCGAGCGCTAAGCGCGAGCTAATAACGAGCTACCACAGTTTATTTGCAACGTGCATGCGACACCATCAAGATTGCCGGACTTAGCAATGTGAGCTCGTTCTGAGCACGACCACTGAAACAGTTGATGGAGCAGACGATGTAGCAGACGACGGTGCTCATCCGGGCTACCTAGGGGCGCTGAGGGGATCTACTAGTGATGGCGTTTAGAGGAGGAGAGGCGCAGGCCTTGTGTTCTAGGTGGTATTGCTCGAACCCAGGATCCCTGGGTTCTGCAGCGCGAGCTTTCGCTCCACGCACGTCGAGCTGGGTGTCGCTTTAGCCCACTCGGCCACCGATTCTTTTTTTGTATTTATTACATGGAAAAAGGACAGTAAAAGCAATCAAGAAACATTCTAACAAAGTTATTCCTTATTTACATTCAAACTGTCTGGTAATGGTCACAGGGTAATACGAAAAAAGGGCTATGGTAACATTTCGAAAAGGGTCACGATCTCTAAAAGTCGGAAAGATGAACACATTTGTCAAGAAGGGTATACCATTCTGGGCGTTTCTTGAGGTGATCGTACACATTACGTACATGTGACACAGTTTCTATGAAATTAGACTTTGTAGCCATAAAATTGAAAGAATAAAACACGGAGGACAAGCACAGGACAACCACTTTCTTTCATTTAGCAACGACGTTTATTTTGGGCAGAGACATTGCACCCTGAACGAGACCCCGACTAAGATAGGTTGATAAGGGGAAGGCTAACTGGGAGATGGAAAGGGTGATATGGGGGACGGAAAGGAAAACTGGGAGATGGAAAGGTGATAAAGGGAAGGAAAACGGGAGATGGAAAGGGTGAAAGGAGATGGAATGAGAGACCACGAGGCACGGGCAGAGCTACCGTGATGGTGTGTATTTACGGGGAGTTGCGAAATTTTTGAAGTTCAGGCCTGATGAATTCTAATTCCCGTCTTGATAAGGTTACTGAGGCCGATGAAACGTTGTTTTCTGCGTTCTGGATGAGAAAGGATTCGATGATTTCACGTCCGTAGCGGTTGCGGAGTCCCCTCTAGTCTTGGTTCCTGCGAAGTCAGGCGCGCATCCAATGCATTCGTTCCGTGAACCGCGATCGGATGAATGGGGTTGTCGGTTCTTGAAGTAGCTTCGTTTTCGTGCTTTCTTAAGCGGTCATTGATGCATCACCGGTTGTCGTACTCGGCTCCGCATTGAGGGGATCAAGTACACTTTTTGTGCAGCAAGTCCGAAAAGCGTGGAATGGAAAGCGTGGCTTTTCCGGACTTGCTGCACAGAAAAGTGTACTTGATCCCCTCAAATGCGGAGCCGAGTACATAGGACAAACCGGCCGATGCATCAATGACCGCTTAAGAGAGCACGAAAACGAAGCTACTTCAAGAACCGACAACCCCATTCATCCGATCGCGGTTCACGCGAACGAATGCATTGGATGCGCGCCTGACTTCGCAGGAACCAAGACAAGAGGGGGACACCGCAATCGCCACGGACGTGAAATCATCGAATCCTTTCTCATCCAGAACGCAGAAAACAACGTTTCATCGGCCTCAGTAACCTTATCAAGACGGGAATTAGAATTCATCAGGCCTGAACTTCGAAAAATTTCGCAACTCCCCGTAAATACACACCATCACGGTAGCTCTGCCCGTGCCTCGTGGTCTCTCATTCCATCTCCTTTCACCCTTTCCATCTCCCGTTTTCCTTCCCTTTATCACCTTTCCATCTCCCAGTTTTCCTTCCGTCCCCCATATCACCCTTTCCATCTCCCAGTTAGCCTTCCCCTTATCAACCTATCTTAGTCGGGGTCTCGTTCAGGGTGCAATGTCTCTGCCCAAAATAAACGTCGTTGCTAAATGAAAGAAAGTGGTTGTCCTGTGCTTGTCCTCCGTGTTTTATTCTTTCAATTTTATGTATTCATGTTCAACCCGCTCGCCTTCTACCGGTCCTAGACTTTGTAGACCGTGGAGGATCAGCATTTCTATCAATCATCCTTGTTTTCCAAAGGCTATGCAGTCCCATCAATGTGAACAGGTCATAAGGAAAAGTATCATTCTGATTTAAAGGCAAAAAACGTATCGTATATGGACAGATATTCAGATCTTTCTTCAATGTCCTTTGTAGGACATCCCAAAACAAATAGGCCTCGGTGCAAAAATAAAGCAATGTTCTATTGTTTCAGGCTGGTTGCACAGACGGCAGTTCACTGACCAAGTGAAAAATATGCCTTTTCACGAAGCCAAGGCTTTAACCGGCAACGTTGAAGTGTGGAGCTTATAAAAGAATGACTTCGCTGTCGGTGAGACATGTAGCTTACACACATGTTTCAAGACGTCTTGTCCCGGGCCATTACTGAACATACTTCGGTGCAAGGGTATAGGAAATAATGCATCGATGAGATCAACATATAAAGCTTTCCGCGACACTTTAAATAAGTATTCCGAGGAAAAACGTGTTTTAAGGAACTCTATTGGGCTCACTACCTCTCCGAGGTATCCCAAGGGACGAGATGTGCTCGCAGGCACTGTTGTTACAACCAAACACGGCCACGCACTTGAAAGCTCAGCCGCATGTATATCCGAAGGAAGTCATGAGACACAGTTCTGAAGAACAAGAAGCGTGATATAAGTTGTTTTAAAAAGACGTGTAAAAGCCTGGAGACCGCCTTGCTCAACGGAACGAAACAGATCATCTCGTCTCACTAGGTTCCTGAGTGGAACCCCATACAAAAGTTGCAAAACACTCTGTGAAACTTGAATGTGGCCTCTAGTACAGCAAATCACCTGAAGTGCGTACCACAGTTTGGCTGCTGAAGAAGATATTGCAGGCTTTCGCCCGTCCAAAAATAGACCACTGATTTACTTTCATTATTGCCGCTTGAGTTTTCATCTTTTTCGATCCTTTCTGTCCAATAATGTACAGAGCGCGACACTGTTAGCGCGAACAAGCGATCGCCGCAGTTTTTCTAGTTTTTCTCTTGAAACCAAGGGATGTCATCTAAGTTATTATTGCTACGGAAAGAGCTTGTTTAGTTCTAGAATGTAAGCGATAAAATTTTGTGCTCGCCAATACAATTGAGAAGTAAAATACGAAAAAGCGCCGATGTCGTGTTCGCGCTAATGCAGTGTCGCGATGTGTACATTGTTCCTAACACAGTTAAGGGGAGCTCCTAAGTACTGAGGGGCAATGCTGCTCCATGAAATGCCAGCGTACTTTGAAGGTGTGTAGCCCACTGCACGCACCAGAAGCCTGTAAATTTCGCCTTGTTGATGAGCGCCCCAGTCGTGGAACAGAAGTTTTGAGCTAAAGCGAACACATTGTCTACGCTTCGTTTTTCTTTACAGAAAAACGCAATGTCATCCGCATATGCCAACACTTTTACCTCTGTGGAGTAAAATGGTATCCTTCTACAGTAGGGCTGTTTAGTACGCTTAGACATAGGGGTTCTAAGTACAGTGCAAACAAAAGGGGGACAAGGGGCATCCCTGTTTGACAGATGACTCTAGACGAATTAGACCTGACAGGGAGCCATTAACTATAAGCCTAGTGGTACAATTGCGGTAGCATAGCTTTATTCATTTAAAAAGTGTTGGTCCTAAGTTTACGTGGCGGAGGATGTCGAATAGAAAAGTATGCGAGACGCGATCGAAAGCTTTTGCTAAATCCACTTGAACCATAGCCACTTGATCTGCTATGAGCACAACAGCTCTCTATTATTGTAAGAGCTACGTGTATGTTTGTCTGTATCGTTCTGCGCTTGATTCCACAGGTCTGGTGGTTGCCAACGACACTGGATGTGTCGTATTGAAGTCGTTTTGTCAGAATTTTCGCAAAGATTTTCTAGTATACATTGCAGAGTGAAATAGGGCGGTACCCTTCAACATTCAGGAGTTTATCTGCCTCTTTATTTTTTGAAATTAGAACTGTATGGCTCTTATAAAAAGAAGGTGGTAGTGTTTTCTGCTCATACGCTTCCAAAAGACTTTAAGTAGATCTCTACCGATGCACGCCCTTACAAGGCAATGATCCGAAAAGGAAACTGGCTTTACGTCGTAGGCACTCACTTGTGCAAAAAGGGGACTTTGATACATAAATGCGATCCAGTCTCGCATTGCATGTTGCATGAAGATGGGTAAATCGATTAGAAACGTTTCGCGAAGCCCCAACGTCAAAAAGGTAGTAATCAGATGTGAGACTGTTCAAAATTTCGGCACTGCTATCACGCCTTGTAGAAGGCACTGATCTGTCGTTAACGTTACACACACAGTTAAAGTCTCCAAACAAAACAATCTGCTTGTCTGTATCAAGAAATGGGGCAAGATTTTCAAAGAAAAACGTCTCTCTCGCTCGCCGTTATAAGCATAAATACACAGTAAACGAAAAAAATGCCCCGTAACAGAAAATCACAGCATATAAACCTTCCTTTGTCGCCAACGACATGTGACAGTGAAGAATAACCGAGGCTTTTTTTCAAAAACAAAAGGCACCCTCCCGACACGCCATCAGCATGACTGACACATACCTCGTATGTCAAGAGGAAAGGGTCCAGTGCTCGAGCGGTGTCCTCATCAGACGATATCTTTGTTTCCTGAATGGCAACAAAGTCTATCTGTTCTTTTAAGAGGAGCCTATATACTTGGGACTGTCGCGCACGTGAACACAGTCCTCTGACGTTGAGGGTAGCGAAGCTGAGTGGGGGCGTGCCATGGGCTACCAGTTGTTATGTAGGTAGAACTTCATTGTCTTTCATCTCGTTGTCCGGCATGTGGAGCCAGGATGTAAGGGTCATCTCGGAGCGCTGCTGGCTTGCGCTTTGCCTCCCCTCCCTCGTCATTCTTGCTCTCCTTCTCGGCACCCATTCCAGAGGGCTGGGACGACTCTGCCTCAGGAGCGGGTCTCTTGACAGATGCTCCACTGGATGGGGTGGAGCGCTCCCGGCGAGGCAGTGGCTGTTGGCTGGAGGACGGCTCTTCTGTTACCTTCAGGAGAGGGTACTCGTCTTCTGACCAGTTTCGCATGGTTGCTGTAGTGGTCATCGCAAAGTCTTCTTTGGTTGGCTCAGAGGCGACATCGTGTGAGACGGGATTGGTCGTTTGCGCTTCTTGGGAAGCAGTTTCCCGTTCTGTCCTTGGTGCTACAGAATTGATGACTTCTCCTGTAGCGTCAACCATCTCGCTGATGTCCATTAGGTGATCTTGAACGACGTCATCAAGAGGGGTTCTCACTTGTCGGAGCTTGTCGGCGTATGTCGATACGCATTCGTCTGTAGGGTGCCCGTAGCGGCGGCATTCGCCGCACCGAGGAGTTCTGCACTCTCGACGTATGTGCCCGATTCGGTTGCATCGGAGGCACAGCGGAGGGCGACCAGGAACGATCACAAGGCTTCGGCAGCCGAAAACCGTGAGTTGGTGCGGGATTTGGGTGCTGTTCATCCCTTCACGGAGTGTTAACGTTACTTCCTTGTTTAGAGTCTCCATTTGCTCCATCCCTGGGCAACTCCACTTTTCGCGAACGATTGAACGAACCGTACCGTAGGGCGCTAGCGCCTCTTCGATTCGCTTGTTCTCCATGTGGACCGGCAGCCACAACAACTTGAGCTTAACGTCCCTGGTGTCTGGGTCGATGACTATGCATCTGTGTCCCTTCACACAGAGCTCGGCCTTGTTGACGAGCTTGGCTTTCGCCAAAGCGTTAGTACAAGTTACCATCCATACGTGGCTCATTTGGAATTGGCCGATTCCGATGATATCTTGAGCCTCAACCACTCCTCGTAAGGCATCACGGAAGTCAGGTGCGCGGTAGGGTCTCGCGGCAAGATCTCCATGCAGGAAAACAGAGTTTAGGCTCAAATTACCTGTGGGTAGACGAGGTAAGACGGTCCGGTATTCAGTAGTCATGGTTTCCGAAGAACTGGCCGAAGCCTCAGCATTTCCCCGGCCAGTGGCCGGTGTATTTTCCTTGGAGAACATAAAGCGCGACCGTTCGGAACGGCGTCTTCTTCTTTCTCCCTCGGCCACCGATCACCCCGAAAGAGCCACATCACAAATCCATTGTTAGCGTTTTGATAAAGCGCTTAAAGTTGTGTTCTGTTTGTTTGTTTCGCTTTTTGTTTTCATTTTATTATCACCGGTAAGCAGACGCTGACAGATGCTTATTGGGCATGAGATCTACCTACACGGGACGCTGTATCGAGCTTGTTATCTCCACAGCCCAGTGTTTACTCACACAGCCTAGACCGCCTAGACAAAACATTTCAGCCTCGCCTAGGAGGCTCTGGGCACGAGCGGCTCGCTCTGACCAGGGCGTTGGTTGCACGAGGAGCGACCTTCGAATTGTAACCATATAAATTTCTCCGATCAAAAACAAACAAGAAAAATTATGATTGTTGCTCCCACAGTTGAAGAGTACCGCTAGAGGCGTGACTGTTCGATCTCCTCCCGAATAGACGATTCCAAGAAGCTCACCTGGCCGCTTCCATGTCTCTACTCGTGTGGGCAAGTGCGTTCAGTTAAGCTCGCCAAAACTACGTTCACAAACACACTGCACATGCTCGCACGCATGGGGTGCTATAGTGTCACTAAATAAGCTACGCTTCAGAGTAACGACACTTGGCCATATTGTGTCTTAAAATCATGGTTGCCAGTTATCTGAAGCTTTATCTGAAATCACAGGAAACGCCTTTCCGCCCTCCACAAATGTTTAAACAGTTCGTGACAGAGCAAAGAAATATTGCGTGACCTTCCTAACACCGAATCTAATGCTGAGGAAGTCGCACTTTTGAATCATGACGATCGGCAGTTGCGTCTGCTCTGCATACGAGCCAAAATGGCGGCGCCCACAACAATGCCGGGGAACGGAGTGCCGATACTCTAAGCGCAGCGCATTTAGTGGCTCTAGGGTGCTATACTTCGTTTCAAATTATGTTGTACCGCAGCGAAGGCTAGAAGCGCGAGCTCATAGCGTTGGCAGCTGCTGTTAAGTCACGAGAGCTTGTGCCGCCGAGATGTGTCCAGAGCAAGGAGCTCGCACTTGTAGCCTTTGCTGCGGTACATCATAAGGTGAAGCAGAGTACAGTGAGGCGTCATGCTTGCAGTGGTCCATTAGCGGCGAGATGTTTTGGCGGCGCCTCCTGCGGTTCCCTCTTGTGACGTCATTACCTTGCGAGCAACAAGTTCGACGGTGTTTGCAATTAACATGGTGGAAGCTTGAAATTATTGCCCTCTCTAAGCGACACTCCCAACACCGTCACAATTTAAGCTCTTACATTCTTCTTATTTCCGTCGATGAGAAAGCCTTTCCTGACGTCAAAGTCAGCATTCCGCCAATCGTGTAAAGCCGATCACAGCGACGCTTTCGATCGCGCATGTCGGTAATAGACCTTTCCAGCGCGTATCACCCAGGCAAAATTAACAGAGTGGTTGGGCTGTGGACGCAAGCGCGGCGCCTCATAGTCTCATATTTCATGGAAATTGCTTACTGCGCACGCTCTGAACGCGTTTCACAGCCCGGTGGGCAAAAATGACAGCGCGCAGATGACGAATATTGAAAATATATATACACCGTTTCAACTCTTTCGAAATCACAGCCCAACGTGCTATCTTTAGAGGCCAGCACACGCTCGTTCGTCCCTTCGGAAAGCGAGCTAAGCACCAGCCATAACGCGCGAACGCTGAATATCGCACCAGCCAGAAGTGTTTCGTTTACATGAAACTGGGTTGTGAAGGCCGCACACCTTAGTATGCCGTATCCACAGCTAATCGCGCGCATGTTCGTCGATTCCGTAAGCGAGGAAAGCACGCGCTGTACCTACAAGCGCTGAAAATGGCAAGTCGCGGTCAGAAGCAGGGACTCCAATTGAAAAATATAACGTTTCGGTTACGGTTTCCGCTTTCTCTTAATATGGGTTTCATATGAGTTTTTTTTTACGGTTTTAATATTTACGCTTTTGTCTACCAGTTACACGTTCCTAAAAATCGTTTTTTCTTGGTTTTTTCAAGAATTTGTTTTATTGAAATGCTAGACATTCGTTTTATAATACACGGTGTAAAGTAGTTCCAGTTATCAAACGGGATATTCACAATAACATTAACTCCAAAACGTCTTAGTACTTCTAATTGGCCAAAGGTTGCACACGTTTCTAGCTCCAAGACTTGTTCACTATACATATTTGCATTATATAGTTTGATACCCAAACACATATCTTACACCCGCTACTGGGGGTCATCGCATTTTACGTAATACAAATAAAAAGAAACATCACTACTTTGTTCTGCGGCAGCGTTAGTAAAAACCCTAAGAAAGTTCCCACTGGATGCTGGAACAATCATTCGCACCTTCTCGTCGCTATACATTTTTGCACCTAAGATATGGACAAGAGGCTTCGCTCTCATTGAAGGAAGGAGCAGAACTATATCCCTCGTATAGTAAAATCTTGCTAGGTAAAATAAAGGGATAAAATTGAGAGCTAGGCTAGTTGGTGTAAGTCAAAAATAATGTAAATGCTATTGGGCAGGAGATCGAACTATAGGGGTGCTCTGACCCGCTTGTTGTCCAAATACTCGGTGTTTACTCAACACAAGGCCTGTGCACATGCCCAGAGACCTTATGGGCATCTCCATGTCATCTTCTACAATAGAGTGCGGGGCACAGTTTAATGTAAAAAATACTAACAATCGACGAAGCGACGTTAAGTGCCGGATCTATCCTCAGAGAATGCGAGCTTGACCCACTTCGAATTTTTTGCAGAGCTGGGACCGTGCATGCAGCATTGTTCATGCAGGCCGGTGTGGAAACAAAAGAGCCACTCCTCCCCCTCACCGGAGAACACGAACTCCAGCCGAACGCTGACGCCGCGTTCGGTTATGGTCGGCCGAGCGCTGAGTCACCATATTTGTTGTCCCATCCGCGTAGTTCTAAAGTTAACCGCTTGGCGCGTCACGGTCGGTACTCCTCCCCAATTAGCCCCGAAAACATGGCGTGGCGCCACCTGACGGGCTTATCGTCGTAACGTTGGATGAGGGATCACGTACCGATTCCTGCACTCTGCGTCAAGAATGGAATGTCTCGGTCTTCACTTTTTTCATACTACGGGTGTTTAAGGCTTCTTTAACCCAATGTTTCGTTTCACTACTCGACCCAGTCGAGTTCCTAAATCGGCTACCGTACGAATGCTTTCGGGGAGCCGGTGAGTCGGTTGCAGGCGAGCAGGAAAACGGTCGCTGCACGGAAGCGCGACGGCGTGGAATGGCGCGGCGGAGGGTACCGGTCAACTTGTCGTTTTCGGCGGCTGTCTCGCGTATTGCAATGAATGCTTACGAAAGTGCGATTTACCGTTGAAGGTAGGCGAATTTTTTTATTACTTCTATTCGATTGGGCACCCCGTTACAACTGTGTACCCCTTTCCAGTTGTGCTGTCTGTAAGCACCATCAATGCGTTCGTGGACAAGGCCCACTAAATGTCCCGCCTGTTGCTTGAGGGCGAAAGGGTTCATGAAGCGGGACACGTGTTCTGTAGAATCAAGAAGCTGGATAAGGATTGCTACAGGTTCATTGGATTCTTACTCCAAACTTCGGCACTCACTTCGTACCCGCAAGAGCTGGATGGAAGAAACGTCGTTGACACATCGAGCTCCTGCAAAGCATGGGTGAAGGAACATACCGTGTATCATTACTTGGATAGGTTGTATGTACCCACCGGCCAGCGTGCTGTAAAATCGATCGAGCTCGCGGCCAGAGCCGGGAGCGAAACAACTGGAGCACTCAGACAGTCGCGTTTGAACTTTGATTGCGTTTGACTGCGTTTCGGCTGCGTTTCGGCTGCGAGAAACCAGGAGTGCTATTCCTGGGGTGC
>JAZHYW010051736.1:0-15593 GCA_037355805.1 Ixodes ricinus
TTCATTTCGAGATTTCGTCCACGCTACATTTTTTCGGAGCCGCAAGAAATATAATTTCTCTAAGACTACAGACACGGTACATATTTTAAACAAGTTACACACGCACTAATATTTCTATAGCTGTACCGACGTCATGTCTAGGGGAACATTTTGATGTGCCGCACACGTCATACACGTTCCAGCAATGTCGATCGCTGGTAGATCAAACTGCAATAAATCGAAATGATTCTACATGAAACCCTAAGGCATCTTATGAGTAGTAAAATAACCACAAAACAATGTCGACCTTTTCACATATCGTACAAAGTAAATTGACCTCCTCAGTGTGGATTTAATCGATAATTGTCTTGTATTATGTCATCATTAGACTGCGGTTTAGATATATTGTGCGTAAATTTACGAGGTCCGAAGAAGATAAAAAAATGAAAGGAAACACGCTCTGTTTGCACAAGTTTTCGAATTATTAAAAACAAAACTCACATATTCAAGATCAGAACGACGAAACAAAATCGAAATATTACACCTTAGTCTCGGTAAAGCTGCGGGTCAGAACAACACCGGTCAATATTCAAAACATTTTGGTTACGGCTGTTTTTTTGCTCAGTCAGTTTCCCTGAATAACAAGGTATTGTTTTTTCTTTTGGATATTGTTTGTAGTTTTGTAAATATCACGCCTCAAAGTTTGATTTCGGGCGTCTAAGCCGTAAACAGAAGCTATCTGAGAGAGATGGCAAGCACTGATCATCAGACATCCCGTCGGTGCTGCGGTACATGCATGGTACGACATGCAGCTGACCTAAGCTATCAGTTTCAAGATGTGAGGTAAGTTGCTTTACTTTTAGTTCTTCACATCGTACATATGAAGCGTATCTTTCACTGCGTAGTCATAAGAATAGCGGCTAAATAGCGAATTTAATGCGCTAAGAAAAAGTGCCTTCGGAGCCGGTCACTGTGTGCATGCAGTGCGGTTGCATCGCTATGTTTGTGGGCAAGTTTCTGTGTGCAAGACAGCCAAAGCTACGGTTCCCGTGGTGTCGCACACTTTGAGCACCAATGAAAGCTGCGCACGCGCACCCTTCACTTCTAAAATGCTACAGAATGTTTACCCCGTGTATACATTTCGGTTTCTTGCTCACGGAATTTAGAATCACGATGGAGCGGCCTGATTGTGCCATGCTGTGTACGGCTGTTTTTCAGGTTGGTGCTCCGAGAATTGTGTGCTATGCACAAGACTTCACGTTTGTGTGTTTGGGGAAGGGGGCAGTTAGCTATATTGCTAGGTTGATTAAAACTTAGAGAACGCTTAAACTTCGCCTTTAATAGCGGAACGCGATAACGTTTTCGGGCCCAGTTAGCATCGCCTTCTCATTCGCAGTGCAAGCGTGCCTTGAGTGGCCTGGTCAGTAGAGTGTCTGCCTCGCAACCGAAGGGTCGCGGCTTCGAAGGCCGCCTAAAATTCTTCAAACGTTTTTGAAAGTCAAAATTATTACTTTGTAAAGTGAAATAATTTGAGGATTGCGGCGACCTTTAATTCGAAATACACGTGCCGCGTTCTTTATCGCTTTCATTCCTCGCGTGACCGCACGTTTCACGTGTGCGTTTTTTTTAAGTTCTTGCGCGAGGTCATGTGACTGTGATGTCATGACTCTTGACCAATCAGGATTCGCGTCACGCCACCGACGCCGGCTTTTCGGCGACACCAGCTCCTTAACGCTATCGCGTGTAGAGCGTTCATTCTGCGCTCAAGAAAACTTCTTTTTCTGGGGGTCACTCTTGACGATAGCGTTTGGCGCGTTCATACGGTAGCGCAGTGCAGAACAGCACAGTTTGATTGCATAATCTATACGCAGGAAACCTAATATAAAAGATGATACACTATACTTCGTTTCACCTTCCGTCCAGACGCAGCCGATGCTACGAGATTATATGACGAATCAGACAGCGTCAAAAGGGCACCATCATTGTGTTCGTAATGTTTCTGTCTGTGTTTTTTATCGCTGAACCAATCATAAACTGAACAAGCCTAGTGATTTGCACTTTTGACGCTGCTTGATTGGTCGCGTTCCCCTCGTAGCATCCGCTGCGTCTGAACGGAAGGTGAAACGAAGTATCAGAGGCACACGAAAGCTGCGAAAACGAAACAAAGACGTATAAAAGTGAGATGTGCCGCTCTAATTACTTACTTTACAGAACAAAGTAAAAGCATGGGAGAAGTACCAAAGCACCGACGCTACACCATCGCTCACTATTGCTTGACTAACAGATAACCAGCCCGCCGCTTCTTTGGCGAAATATTTGGACTGCGATCATATTTCGTGCATCTAAAAGCGATGCCAGGCATTTATTTTGGTTCGATTTTTGACCGAAGTTGCCCTTCAACCTAGGACAATTGAAGAAGGGTTTTTGCGTTTTCCTCGCCGTCTCTTAAGGTTAAAGAATTATTATTGCTGTGCCTGTGATATTTTTGCATTGTGCACGCGGTGGTTGCAGATTGGAGTTTATACGATGCTGTTGGAATCGTTTACTGGAAGAAGAAGGAGAATTGAGGTATATTTTTATTATATAGGGAAAGAAATTATCCGGTGCCATTTTCGTAAAATGTTGCACGTGGCTTTTTTGTCTCATGTTGATGCGCTTATGTGTAGACAATATTTGTTTTAATAATAGGTTTGCAGAATTGTAGTTAAAACAAAATAAAGTGCGGTAACACCATCTTGTTTTTTATTGAAAAAGTATCAGGAGTGTACATGCATTCATGAACGCCAAATTTACATAAAAATATGATTAAAAGCATCGAATTTTATCTAAAAATACACAAAAGAAAGTCCGCTCTTGAAGGGTTCTTCGACCACCCAAGAACTCTTTCAGCTAGTGAAGAACAGTTTCTCTTATGAACTATCGCCACATGGAGCACTAGATGGCCGATTTGGGCGATGAAGAACTCTTTCGCATCAAATTATCAGCTTAAAAGAGCCCCTTATAGGTTTTTCCCGAAGAACCCTTTTAGGGGTGCTTAAAACAGATCTTTAGGGTGCAAAATACGGACAAGCCGAAGAGACCCCTGAGAGTTCTTTTACGACCAGAACTTTTTTAGAGCGTCCACCGACAACGCGGGACGCCATTTATATGTTTACGATTACTCCTTTTATACTTTACGATTTTAAGTAAGTTTTGTTTTTCACTACTATGGAAGAGCTTTGGGAGCTGTCAAGCTGTCAACTTTAGCTCTCTTTATTTTTAAAATTAAAAAATAAAGATGTAATAATTTGATCGATCGCTTTATCGGCTTGTCACTCTTTTTAAATCAGTTAGTAAACCGCTGAAAGGTGTTCTACATTCAGACCACTTCTTCGACCACCACGGTATAGACTAGCAAGAAACCTAGATGAATTCTGGCAAGAATAAACTGACTTCCACCTAAAATAAAGCGCAGTTCGCTAACTCTTAAGAGTAGTGGCAGCTAAAGAAAAATGGCGCATGATCTAGAATTTGATTGTGGGAGCTTTCCAAGACCTTTCATTTAACATATACCCTCTTTCCCCTTAATAACTTTCAAAGACTCATTCACTGCGCGTCAGGTGATTGATCTTAGCCTACTGCATCGTTACTGCAAAAGCAACACGCTAGATTAAGAATAAACAAAAAACGTTCTCTAGATTTAGCTTTTCTACTAAAGCTCTTTTTATGTCTCAGTTCAGGAAGCACACAAATCTGAATTTTGTGTGCTTTCTTGACGAGTCATTGTATTTTACTCCGAGCGTGCATAAACGGCGTTTTCCTCTTCCACCTTCAGAGCAGCGGAGTGCCCGACGAAACATAACGCACAGAACGCGCTGAACTGAAGCGCCCTTCGAACTTTGATTTCCGCGTAAACGCTACCAGGTAATTCACCCTCGTTGCTGCGCTAGAAAATGTTTCGTGAATGAAAGAGGACTCTCGTTGTGCGGTTGTCACGCTCCACACTTCTTTGCGAGATTTACAGTCGCGAGTAAACTGAAACGCTGCGGTACGAAGGGAGCGGAGTGATCTCACGGAGAAAGAAAGCATAGGATCTGATGACTGCAAGCCTGGTATGACGTCATATCAGGCATAGGAGCGCAGTCATTGACACTTGCGCGATTTGGCACGGCGTTTCGTATAATTATCCGTCATTAATTAAACTCAATTGGGGTGTCGTTTCATATAAAAATAGCCAATGTTAATCTGTAGGCCCCCGCCAGGTAACAATCAGACTTAATACCTTCCTATTTTCACCGGACAATCACACTCTGACATCCCAGTCTAAAATCCCAGTCTGATATGAAAGGGAAGTTCGAAACATTTCTCACCATTGCTGACCTTTATTTGAACAATTGATTTCGTGAAACTCATCAGACACACGAACAAACTTTGGATGGTAAAGAATTGAACATGCACTTCCCGAGCTACTACGTTATATTGCGTCACTAGAAATTGATGTTATGTTATTGAGAAAAAATGATGTACCTAACGTTGTATAATAGTTACTAATTAAACATACCTCACATTGTATGTATTTGTTTGCTTATTTGTTTTATTGATTTATGTCTTTTTTATATTTTCTACCTTTTTGCTTGTGTTGCTTACCTTGTAGGGGTACCAAGGGCTGTTCAAGCTGAGAAAAGCACCTTTCTCTTTGGTTTTCTCCCATCGTTAGAGAATAAAAGTAAAGCAATGTTTCAATGCTTCAGTGTTTGAACTTGGTAGCGCTGGCACCCCGTGACACGGGCGAGAGCACGCGGTGAACGTGCAACGTGCACAGGGGACTAGCCAAAACATCAGTGCCATAAGCCGTAGCAAAAAAAAAAAGATTGGGTGTTGCATATCTTTAAACAGACTAGAACTAGGCCTGCGCCAACCGGCGTCGAGTCTCCCAGGTGTAGATGAGAACTTTAACCAGTGCAGTACAAACGCTATCCTTGGGTCTTTAACGTGCATCACGCAGTAATGATACACGACCGCACGCCGGTTCAATGCTCATCCAGATCAAAGCGGGCAGAGGTAGGGATTGAGCCCAGGATCCCTGGAATCTGCAGCGCGAGCTTTCGCTCCACGTGCTCCAAGCTGGTGTGCGCTAGCCCACTCGGCCACCGATTTCTTTTTTTTTGTCTTTAATGGACACGTTTGTACAGTTTATTCAACGCTAATTCATCGCAAATGGATGCATTTTCAAGAATTTACCGCTCAGCCTTTTGCGGGCGCACTAAAATTCCTTGATATTTTGGAGATCATCAAAGCAGTGGCGCCCGAACGGGCGATGTTTCTTCAGACTGACAGAACACTGATTTAACTTGCGCAACCACCTCGATGAAGTACCCTCTTACTGTTTTGAGTTCTACATCTGCATGTCTGGGGGCCATTCTTGGATTTCCATATGGAATAGAGGCCTAATGCAAGGAGCATGTCGTAAGGCACTTGATCGTTCTTGTCTTAAGGAAGGTAACGAATCGTATGGGGCGTAACACATAACTCTTTCTTCAGCGTCCGCTGCAACACGTCCCAGAAGAACACTGCGTCCCAGCATAGTATAAACAAATGTTCCACGGTTTCTGGTTGCTTGTACAATATGCAGTCAACGGACCAAGGAACAAATCTGTCTCTTTCTGTGAGCCATGTCTTCAGAGGTAACGTGTTACTGAGAAGTTTAAAGAAAACAAACTTTTTACTGCTCGAGGAACACAGATTTTCTTGACACGGCAGAGGACATCCTGACCAGGCCTGTGACTATACAGCGAGCGATACAGCAGTGGTGGGAATAGTACTTGGATAAGGTCTTGAGATAGTTTCTTTCTAGTGACAGCACTCAGGTACTTGATAGAAAATCTGGCCTGTAAAAACAGCGTTGCATCTTGGACCTCTTTTAAAAATCCAGACAGGCGCGTGTGCTCATCGTGGTTGCTACTTACTATTACTTCTGGTAAAGAGCTTGCAAGTTTTGTTTGTATTATGGTTCGTATGAATGGGTGTGTCTGATCTCGTAGAAAAACAAACCTCGACACAAGCCGTCGAACGAAAAGGTGCGAAAGTTCGACTCCGCCATCCTTTACCCGTCGGAACAGATTGTCTGGCTTCATTTTTTCCCAACGTGACTTCCAGAGGAAGGTCGCGAAAACCCTGTGGAAATTTTGTACGTTAGTGCGCGCACAATGCATTACTTGTAAAACATGCCATATTTTTGCTACCAAAAATATATCGGCCACCCCGAGCCGTAGCAAACGTGCCATAGCACAATTTCTCGGCCACACGATCGGTGTCTCCATCTAGGGGTCAAATTTTAAGCTTCTTCAAGGTGGCCGCCGGGAGGCCGCTGCCTTACGGTCTTTAATTATTTTTGGAGCATTCGTTTTTCATTTTATAAGGGAGCAGAAACCCATTGCTCCCAAAAGTTTAGGCTGCACGATTATGATACGCGAGTGAGCTCTCTCGGCGTGGCTTTTTTTTCTTCTTCTTTTATTCGCATCTATAGGTACTGACCAACGTTACTGGAGCAAGCTCAGTTTAACAGCTCGTCCTGCGACATGGACCCAGTGGCGGTCACGAGAACTAGCAGCGGTGCAGTCGAGCCTTGCTTCCGGATTGTCTAGCCCGCCAAGTTTGATTAGCAATACCTTGAGCTTGGGCGAGTTGTTGATTGATACTAACACTTCACAGCGCAAGGAAACAGACGCACACAAAAATAAATTTCAAGCACTCAAAAAAGAACACTCACAATGCTCTGACTCTGATCTCTGTGGTGTATTACACTGCATCTTCATCGTCTTGTTTTTTTTTTTGGCTATTATACACATGGAAGTAAAAAAAATAAAAAGGAAGACAAGAAAAGAAAAAGCTCTCAACGCGGTGGTAGTAGACGACGCTCGAGACAGGAAGCAAGATCCGACTGCAGCGCCGCTAGTTCTCGTGACCGCCACCTGGGCCACTCGCCTCTGCAGGCAAGAATAGGGAGCTGCGAAACTGAGCTTGCTCCAGTAACGTTGGTACTGACAGAATAAGAACGGCCGGATATTTCTTTCCGATGTCGGCCTCCAGCACGCGCTCTTTGCTCTCGGCCGTCCTTTGCTCGGGCTCCATGACACGCCGAAGCGTTATCGAAGCGGGAAGCTCGCGCTGGAAGCGGGAAAACTGAATGATGTTTCTGCTGTTCTAACACAATCAGTGACTACGCAATACCATTGCTGTCCCTTCTTCCCACTGTCACACTGCTCATACATCACAAAATAAGGCAGCCTGAAAACCCGAGTCACCGCATATATCCGTGGTTCGAATGCCGCGTGCCAAGTTTTCTTCTTGAACTCATTGCCATGCGGCATTCGAAACACGGATCTCGCGGTGACTCGGGTTCGAATCTGTGATGCAGACTGTATTTTGTGTGGTGTATGTTATGAACAGTGTGACCCCGGCTTCAGGCACCTGATGGGCCGCCATTAGTTCGAAGCTCCGATGTGGAAGGTACCAGATGTAGAATATAATCACCAACATAATGAGAACGGCAGGGGGTCCTTCAGCTGTCCGGCCTGCAGCGCCAGCTTTCTACCTTTCATAGTGCTTCGCCGTCTCGTAAGCTTCGAATGTGCACGTGCAACCAAAGCACGGCGGAAGGCAATGACCGCGTGCCGTGGGTTGCGCATCGGAAAGGAAGGCTCTGTCGTTTTCATTCTGTCAGTGACTACAGTCGAAGGGGCTTCCCTTTAGACTGCACGAAAAAGGATTTCCGGAATAATATTATACACTAGAAGAGAAAATTGTTTCCTCTTCGAGTATATAAATATGCTAGGGAGTACGAACCATTGTATAAAAATATAGACTGTAAATCAGTTTCATTGTCGGTAACCCTGCCCAGGATTTCACTTTCAGCAAGAAGAAAGCCCGCGAGTCAGGCTGAATAATGAATTTGCCATATAAAGGGATGATATTGAAAAGGTAATCGTTCCTTTGCTCCAACGTACAGAAACTATACTAAGCTTTTAGCTAACAAGAGAACGGCACGAGAGAGGAAGTCGTGAATAAGACTGACTGAGCATAAAAGACGCCGCTCCCGCGCCAGGTCGGTCGGTAAAAGGAGGCGCGATGCGTTTAGCGGTCTTCTAAAAATCGAGTGAAAAAAAAAAAGAAGAAAAACACCATATAAGAATCGTTTTTTCTCACGTGTTTTGTTTGCCTTCGGGCGCCTGTGCGGACATGACTATGGCCGTACCTCGGTAAAAATTGGAGGTGAAAAAATATTTGGTCTAAACCTTGTGCAGCCTGTTTAAACCGCTTCTTCTTTAACGATCAAGTCGGGACGTATTACAAATGTAACCATATTGCTTCACTCCGTCTTGCGTCCAAAGGGAGAACAGAAAGATTGAGAAGGAAAAAGAAGATAACATTCCAGAAACTGAAATAAACTGAAAACCGGTGTCTGGGCCGGCCGATATACCGTTTTTTTTTTTTTTTCTCTTTAACCTTGTGGTGGTGGCTACGAGAAAATGAAAGAAAATGATTGGAATGTCGCCATTTTAAGAAAAGAAAAAGAGGTATGCTCAAGAGACCGAACAAAACGTTCAAAAGCAGAATGACAGGGCAAAATAATAAAAGGAAGGGCACGGTCTGAACTATATGAACCTTACAAGGTATACGGAATTTACTCAAGCGTATTTTAGAGTGGATATATTCGTTAAAATATACGAGGGGCGTTCATAAAGTTCGTATTATCGACACAAAAAATAAAAAAACGTAACAAAACAGGCATCAACATGAGCGCGCGTCCCTCTAGTTTCCGCACAATATAAACATCGCATGGTATAGTAGCTCGGAACGCCGCTAGGGAGTCTAAACTAAAATGGCACCGCCCGTCGGTGCCAAGCACATGCAGTGATCCGTTTTTTTCATTTGAAGGGAAGCAATGCCAAGGATATTCATTCCAATCTGGGAGCATTGTTCGGGGACAACGCCCCAGTTTCTGACACATTGGTTAAATGGCGCAGACGCTTCCAGTGTGGCCAAATAAGAGGAAAGCATTTCAACGACGGCGACCAAGTGATTGCTGAAGTGGAGCGATTCCTGAACACTCAAAACGAGGAGTTCTATAACAATGGCCTCCGGCATGTGGTGCATCGCTGGAAAAAGTGGGTAACTTTTGGTGGCGAACATGTAGAGAAAGTCTCAACTCCTATTTGAGTTTGATTGCTGAATCTCTATTCCTTCATGACAATAATACGAACTTTATGAACGCCCTCGTACTAGAAGAGAATGAAACAAAGCAAAACGTTTTCCTTTAGTGTAACGTTATTTGCCACGGTACACGGCAGGGTTCTTGTGTTATTTGGAAGTTTGCGAAGTAAGTGCCCTTAAAGCGGTAATTATATTGCACTGTGCAAATTTTACTTCGCACCCCTCAAATCAAGGTTTGTAGTGCGCCGTTAAAATACGGCGTTATATTTCTAGAAATTAGATTTTGCTTTGTGCAAAGTAGTGGGCAGTTTAGGTTGTCATGGCACGAGATACCGAAACTAAAACAAATAGAAGGGTGGTGAACTGGGCTAGTTGGTAAGCATTATACGTGGTTGAAGTCAGCGAGGAACATGAGGAAACTGTGGAAGAATACAGAAAACAGGATAGGCGCTTGACTCACAACTAAATATTTAATCCAGGAGAAAGAAGAAAGAAGATGACACGTAACAAACAGGGACGTGCCCGTGGCCACCAGGGCCCGTTTTCTCGAACGCGAACCGTGGTTAAAGTTAACTATTGTCCCTAGAAGGGGGAATTCCAGGTCACGTGACTGGGAGAGCAGGGGCGCCGAGGAGGAGCAGTACCTAGAAGCAACATGGCCGCGACGTTGCTGAATGAGGGCTAATAGTTCCGCTTGGTTCTGCTAAACATTCATTTCGATCCGGCTGTTATACTAAGGACGCACCATCAACCTATTAGCACGTCAAGCAAAGCGGTAGTTCAGAGGGACTACTAAACTAACCGACGGCAGCATTCCGCGAACGCATCACTCTTCAGCATTCCGGGATCCAAGATATATGACAGTACATAAGCCTTGCAAGTGTTTTTATGGTGAGTAAAAAAGTGTTTTGCGAACAAGTGTTGGGACATATTTATACTAACGCGTTTAACTTGTTACGCTATGCACACCAACTTGTGAGCAGCGATTACTTTGCGGAAAAAGGGGTTATCCTCGATAAAGTCTTCGTTCCGGGTGAACAGCTGGGACATTGTACAGTTTTTTTGTTCGCAGTGCGCCGACTGTATGCCAACAGCATCGAGGCTTCTACATACACCCGGTGGCCAGCAATTCAACGGTGACGAGAAGCTTAGCTTTAAGGCTTGTTCACACATACCCGTTTTCTTACATTAGGTTACGAAAAGTCACCGGAAAATTCGTGCTTCGTATTAAGCGTGGCTACCAATTCTAAGAGATAGCCAGGCACGCGATATTCGAGACACGAATGTTGCGGTGACGACGAGCTATGTGGGTGAGTTGCCGTGGCAACGAAGGATTCGTCGTAACGTAACGTAATACCTGTGTCTCACCAAGGTCTCACTAGAGCGACATACAGAAACAAAAGACAACTACAAGCCTCAAACCAGAGTCTTTCGCGATTTGAGAGGCTTCGTAGAATAAAGAAGGCCATGCTCAAACACGAGCATCATGCACGCGAGGGTGTCTTTGGCAGGCTTGCAATCGCTCGTGCTTACTTCACGAGCACCGAACGACTACACGCCTGTCAAAGGTACCATCGCGAGCATGCTGCATGGGTTTGAGGCTTGTCGCTGTCTTTTGTCTCCGTCTGTCGCTCTAGTGGGACACGGGCAGCGCGGTATACGAATCAACCTTGCCGATGTCATCTGCAGAAGTCGCAGAAACGAGAAATAAACAAATACTTACCACAAAGAAAGTTGACGAGATCATCCTTTCGCTTTTTTTTTGTTTTTAAAAGTGATATTAGGATTATCTTGCGTCTTATTGCGATATGTAGCAAAACGCAGGTGTGCAGGTAGAGAAACCGATGTAGCAGACGTTAGTGTCCTGTCCGCAAACGTGGATTGAAAATGGACCAAGCGTCAGCATCGGCGGTTTACGAACAGAGGCAAAAAAGTATAACATTAGACCATACTAGATTGATAACAACCAGCGGAAAAGAAGTTAAACAAAATGACTGGCTTGTTTCACCGATAGATGACGCATCTTACTGCCCAATCAAAAATAATTATTGTTGTTTTATATCCAGCCGTTTATTACAGTACCTAGGTACTTTTTCCTTCCTAGGCACCGTGGTTTACCAAAATGGGTTTACCATCGCCTTCGAGAAAACGCGGCCCAGAGCTCTCAGAGCAAGTGGCGATGGCTTCAACTCATCAACAGTGTTTAACAAAAGAAACAAAAAACTTTATTTTCAGACAGTGCAGAAGAAGGATGGCTCACGCAATGCTCCCTAGACCTTTGTATAATATACGCCTCGTAAATTTATTCGAAGCGTTTTTCTTTATATCGACCGATGATAAGCGGTGCTGGCCAGACTAGGATGACATGAGTACTGTAACAGGCTTGACAGTGCAGAGGTAAGTGACCCCCACCGTTGACTTTATAGACAGGCTATGTTTACGTAGCCTATCATTAATAGTACATCTTCCTGTATGTCCCACGTGCTACCGTGGACAGTGTTAGCTATAACACGGCAGCGGCGTGCCGTTCCGTACCCCCAGCGCCGCACTAGCAGGCGCCGTTCGAAACTCCGCGCATACGCCGTGTGGCGGACTCGCCCTTCCCGTTTGCGAGCACACCCTCGCTTTTGTCGTCTGCTGGGCGCAGAGCAGGCGATGCCACAGTGCTGCTCGTTTGGTGCCCTCACCATAGCGAACTGGTCTCAAACTCATTTTCAACCGGCGATTTTTATTGGGGCAGATTGCAGTGTCATTAAAGCACTACCCCTGTTTAGGTTTTTTTTTTTTTGCTTTTTCAAAAGCAGGCGTGCACAATGCATTTTTACCAATATGCGTTCGCAAAGCAGTATAGAGCGCAGCAGGTGTAATACAGAAAGATTTTTATACTCCGTTTGCCAAGGAAAAGCGAGGAGGACAGGAAAAGGAGAGGGTACGGATGAGGAGGAGGGGCATACCGTCCCCTCCGTACCATCCCCTCCTCCTCCTCTGGAGCTGCGCTCTAATTCGGCGATACAGGAAGTTGCAAACATCTTTCACTTATTTTTTCAGCATCTCACAAAATGGCCCAGATTTGTTCCAAGTGCACTTAAATTTGGAAAAAGTATCTCGAGTGAAATGTAACAAGAAACATGCTATACAGTTTGTGCCATGTACCTCGCACGTGGTATACAGCATTCCTTTAACATGTGGTAGAACGTACCTGGGACAGACAGAAAGATGTATTAAAGGGCCCTGAAAAAAGCTTTTTAAACAGTTTGGTTGGGATACGCGTGGCAAAAATTAATTTTACGCGAAAAAATATTTTTAGCAATATTCACGGTCTAGTCGGCAGTCTCCTCCATTCTACTTTCTTCTTTTTCTCGGCATTTCGGATGCGTGGAGAGAGTGGATTGGTTTCGCCTTCACGACCGAGGTGGTCATTCCAGAATGACCCGTGACGTCATGGACTTCGCGCGCAGAATTTCAAATAAATCTTTCGCCATCAATATTGCTCTAGACAATTTTTTAGCGTAATATTTTATTTTACGCGTGTCCCAACGAGACTGTTAAAAAAACATTTTTTCTTTCATTTTTAGGTGTTTTTTAATGATAGGCTATGTGAACATAACCTATATATCAGGTCAACGGGGGGGGGGGGGGCTCACTCGTCTCTGCACTGTCAAGCCTGTATAAGTGATTAAAATCTGGCTACCACCGTATCATTGATCAATAAAACAAATAAAAAAAGCCTTTTCAGAGAACTTTACAAGGTACTGAGGGAGCACTTCTTCGGACATCCTTCTGTTACACTATTTGAAAAGTAAGTTTTGTTTTTAAAAGCTTCGATGCGCTGAAGCCATCGCACCCCGCCTTATAGTTCTCGTGTCATGAGCACATGCCTGCTGGCTATGCGTCATTTTCTTTCTTTTCTTCTGGATTAAATATTTAGTTTTGAGTCAAGCGTCTGTCCTGTCTGCAGTATTCTTTTACACTTTCCTGACGTTGCATGCTCACTGACTTTAACCATGTATAAAACAAATAGCTTGATCATGCTGACAAAGACTGGTAGGAACAGAACGTGTGATAGGCCTTACACTTAAGGGCGTTTTCTGCGGAACCCTTGGTAAAGACAGCTCTCACTACTGCTCCTGCCGTTTCTTCCGTTCCCGATAAGATCGCATACATTTGCGGCCATCTGCTTCATAGGAGCCATGGCGACGGTGGGAGAACAGAGGCGTCTCAACGCCGCCGCCTCGCCACGGAGCAAGTGTGCCAAAGATCTGCTCTCATTTCTGACAAACGCCGTGAGATGGCGCTGCATCACAGGAGCTCGAGAAGCCGTTTTCATTCGCCCACACGTTTCCGAGGTCGCGAGCTGCGTGACCGTGCCTACGTGCCGAGCCTCAACCGGACACTGACCCGCGTTGAGATTATGCAAGCTAAGGTATAGATCGTTTTGTCGCGGTGGCCGGCATGTTTAATTTTGACGTAAACTAATTCAGGAAAAAAACAGCAAATCACTTTTTATGCCGATTGGAAGGCGCTAGAATTCAAGGGGGTTCGTGCCAATACTTCTAGTTTTTTATGGGGTGTTGGACATTTTTAGTTCATTTATGCTTTTACTATCTACTTTATTTTTGGCGCCCGACCAAACTAAATAAAGATATCAAAACAACACCGGTTACACGAAAACGATCTATAGTTTGCTGTCTCATGCGAGGGCAAAATCCTTCTCTTGATTGTCAAGTGTAATAAAGATATTTAAACATATCTGGAGAATTCAGACGGTAAATAACTTGGTTCAAATTCTAAGGTTGGTGGATTCACATCCTTCCGGACACTTTATTCTTTCTAGTTCCTTATATTGTTCCACAGGGGCATATATAGTATATACCTGGTATTCTCTGGTGGATGTAACTCTTTTCGGTCTCGTGAAGCCAAACGTTGCAGTCTTACGTTGCGCATTTTTATGAAATTCGACTGATTTCGTGTCCGGATGAGGACCAAAAAGCCCCGCTTCCTAAAGATACGTACGAATTTGACGCGCTCAGGATGAGTCTTTTCCGCAAGCCCGGGACCGAAAAGACACCTTGCCTCTATCAGATCAGCTCACATCCATTCGCGATTTATGCTGCCACAATGACCTCTGGCGTCCCTTCAGCACGCGGCTCCCCATTTGATTTTTAGTTTGAATTTAGGTATCGCGCATCCTTGTCAGCGTAGAGTTGGCGGTGAATACTGCGAAGGAGAATATAGGAACCTATAGTCAATACATATAATAGCCTGATCTGATGATGGTCTACAAATCTTAAATTGGAATAGTCCATTCAAGAAGAACATATTAAAGGCAAGTATTCATTTCTGCAATTAGTTCACCCCTCTTCACGTTGAAATTGCACAGTCGGGTGCTGCGATCGCCATGGTTGTCCCGGTTAAATAATATCTTAAATTCAGGTGCACATATCGAAAAAAAATCATTTTCGATCTAAAAAGCAACCTGCGTACGGCCTGCAGTACGCACGAGTTGAAATCTTCAAAAGCTACTGCAACTTAGAAAATCAAAAAGTTGAAAGGTGTGATAGAAATAACAGCGGAAGTGAAGAGAAACATTTAACTTTAACAAATATATTTGTGTTTGTGTTCAATGCATACTGATTCTTCGATCTCAGTGTTTTCGTAATGTCGAGAGGATATATAATAAAACAATTTTTTTATCAGACAGGTCGATGATTTTCCTCTCCAAAAATCTCCTCTTTCTCTTTGTTCTCATCTGGATTTTATTTGCAATCGGCGTGTATAATGTGAATGCAACAATAGCGGTCAAGTGCTACATCTTGTACAACGCGACTAAAATAAAATCAACACTCAATAAAAATATCGAACAAAATGTTGGTCTTTAGCGCAGATATTGATTGCACGTTGTAACAATGGGATTAGGAGGGAAGCAAGATCATGCTTCCGGTGGAAGCTACTGCGGCAGAACTTGCAATCGAAGGCGATTGCACCGAGTTCTTGTTTGTAGAAGTTTCTTTCTCGTAACATAACATGTCGATTCCAGCGGCGTTTCGTTCCGTTTCTGTGTCTATAACAAAAGTGGATATGTTTTATTTTTTTTGCCCTTGTAATTTGCTGTCCCTGATGGCCTGGCCACATCCGCGTAATTTCCTCATCAAGTAGCACTTGAACATGTAGCCAAAGGAAAAGCTTGTAACGCCTCTTGCTTATCACACTGCAATATAGGGAGGCCTCTGGCCTGCGTATGTTTTACGGTTTTAGTCGCGTTCGATGGCTTCGGGCTCCCCTTAGAGCTGGTACGAAGGCCAGCGTTCCATGCAGAGCAGGGTCGCAGGAGGTGCTGTTGGCAGTGTAAGGAACACCCAGAGGCTTGCTCCATCATTGGTGATGAATGACGGCACTCAAGCCTCCTCATGTGCATTTCTGTT
>JAZHYW010051738.1:0-16857 GCA_037355805.1 Ixodes ricinus
AAAAAATGTTTTTAATCTTTACAATTTTTTGTTTTGTTTTGTTACTGAAGACGAAGAGGCTGCTGCTGTCCGCGTGCTTTCAGTCACCCTTGAAGAAGAAATCGAGCTGGTTTCAAAACTTCGGGTTTCATTTTGAGATTTGGTTGGAGCTACATTTTTCGGAGCGGCAACAAAAAAATGAATGCCGTTTACAACTCCCTGTAACGCTGAATTAGAGCGCAGCTCTTGAGGAGGAGGGGAAGGCACGGGGGGGGGTCACGTGACCTCGGAGGGGGGGTCACGTGGCCTGGGGGTCACGTGACCTCGAGGAGGGAGGGGGATTTTCCCGCAATTTAGCGGGGAAAATTTTCCGCTAAATTTAGCGGGAAAATTTTCCGCTAGATTTAGCGGGGAAAATTTTCCGCTAGATTTAGCGGGAAAATTTTCCGCTAGATTTAGTGGGAAAATTTTCCGCTAGATTTAGCGGGGAAAATTTTCCGCTAAATTTAGCGGGGAAAATTTTCCGCCAGATTTAGCGGGGAAAATTTTCCGCTAGATTTAGCGGGGAAAATTTTCCGCTAGATTTAGCGGGGAAAATTTTCCGCTAGATTTAGCGGGGAAAATTTCCCGCTAGATTTAGCGGGAAAAATTTCCGCTAGATTTAGCGGGGAAACTTTCCCGCTAGATTTAGCGGGAAAAATTTCCCGCTAGATTTAGCGGGAAAATTTTCCGCTAGATTTAGCGGGGAAAATTTTCCGCTAGATTTAGGGAAAATTTTCCGCCAAATTTAGCGGGAAAATTTACCCATCATGCACCGCGCGGTTACGCCGACGGCGACGGCGACGCCGCCAAGCCGGAAACGGGCGCCTGAAGAGCTGCTCTAATCATACTTTCTTCAAGACTACAGACACGGTACATATTTTAAACAAGTTGCACACGCACTTGATATTTCTATAACTGTACCGACGTCATGTCTGGGGGAACATTTTGATGTGCCGCACACGTCATACGCGTTCCAGCAATGTCGATCGCTGGTAGATCAAACTGCAATAAATCGGAATGATTCTACATGAAGTCCTAAGGCATCTTATGAGTAGTAAAATAACCACAAAACAATGTCGACCTTTTCACATATCGTACAAAGTAAATTGACCTCCTCAGTGTAGATTTAATCGATAATTGTCTTTATTATGTCATCATTACATCGTGGTTTAGATATATTGTGCGTCAATTTACGAGGTCCGAAGAAGATAAAAAAATGAAATAAAACACGCTCTGTTTGCACGACTATTCGAATTATTAAAAACAAAACTCACATATTCGAAATCAGAACGACGAAACAAAATCGAAATATTACACCTTAGTCTCGATAGAGCTGCGGCTCAGGACAACACCGGTCAATATTCAAAACATTTTGGTTACGGCTGTTTTTTTGCTCAGTCAGTTTCCCTGAATAAAAAGGTATTGTTTTTTCTTTTGGATATTGTTTGTAGTTTTGTAAATATCACGCCTCAAAGTTTGATTTCGGGCGTCTACGGCGAAACAGAAGCTATCTGAGAGAGATGGCAAGCACTGATCATCAGACGTCCCGTCGGTGCTGCGGTACATGCATGGTACGACATGCAGCTGACCTAGCCAAGCTATCAGTTTCAAGATGTGAGGTAAGTTGCTTTACTTTTAGTACTTCACATCGTACATATGAAGCGTATCTATCACTGCGTAGTCATAAAAATAGCGGCTAAATAGCGTGAATTTAATGCGCTAAGAAAAAGCGCCTTCGGTGCCGGTCACTGTGTGCCGTCGGGCATGCAGTGTGGTTGCATCGCTATGTTTGTGGGCAAGTTTCTGTGTGCAAGAAAGACAAAGCTACGGTTCCCGTGGTGTCGCACACTTTGAGCACCAATGAAAGCTGCGCACGCGCACCCTTCACTTCTAAAATGCCACAGAATGTTTACCCCGTGTATACATTTCGGTTTCTTGCTCACGGAATTTACAATCACGATGGAGCGGCGTGATTGTGCCACGCTGTATACGGCTGTTTTGCAGGTTGGTGCTCCCAGACTTGTGTGCTATGCGCAAGACTTCACGTTTGTGTGCTGTGGGAAAGGGGGGGGGCAGTTAGCTATATTGCTAGGTTGATTAAAACTTGGAGGACGCCTAAACTTCGCCGTTAAGAGTGGAACGCGATAGCGTTTTCGGGCCCAGTTCGCATCGCCTTCTCATTCGCAGTGCAAGCGTGCCTTGCGTGGGCCAGTCAGTAGCGTGTCTGCCTTGCAACCGAAGGGTCGTGGCTTCGAAGCCCACCTAAAATTCTTCAAACGTTTTTGAAAGTCAAATTAATTACTTTGTAAAGTGAAATAATTTGAGGATTGCGGCGACCTTTAATTCGAAATACATGCCACGTTCTTTAATCGCTTTCATTCCTCGCGTGACCGCACGTTTCACGTGAGCGTTGTGGTTTTTTTAATTCTCGCGCGAGGTCATGTGACTGTGATGTCATGACTCTCGACCAATCAGGATTCGCGTCACGCCACCGACGCCGGCTTTTCTGCGACACCAGCTCCTTAACGCTATCGCGTGAAGAGCGTTCATTCTGCGCTCAAGAAAACTTCTTTTTCTGGGGTCACTCTTGACGATAGCGTTTGGCGCGTTCATACGGTGGCGCAGTGCAGAACAGCACAGTTTGATTGCATAGTCTATGCGCAGGAAACCTAATATAAAAGATGATACACTAGAGGCACACGAAAACCGCTAAAACGAAACAAAGAAGTATAAAAATGCGATGTGCCGCTCTAATTACTACTTTACAGAACAAAGTAAAAGCATGGGAGAAGTACCAAAGCACCGACGCTATGCCATCGCTCACTATTGCTTGACTAACAGATAACCAGCCCGCCGCTTCTTTGACGAAATATTTGGACTGTGATCATATTTCGTGCATCTAAAAGCGATACCAGGCATTTATTTTGGTTCGATTTTTGACCGAAGTTGCCCTTCAACCTCGGACAATTGAAGAAGGGTTTTTGTGTTTTCCTCGCCGTCTCTTAAGGTTAAAGAAATATTATTGCTGTTCCTGTGATATTTTTGTATTGTGCACGCGGTGGTTGCAGATTGGAGTTTATACGATGCCGTTGGAATCTTTTACTGGAAGAAGAAGGAGAATTGATGGTATATTTTTATTATATAGGGAAAGAAATTATCCGGTGCCATTTTCGTAAATGTTGCACGTGGCTTTTTTGTCTATGTTGATGCGCTTATGTGTAGACAATATTTGTTTTAATAATAGGTTTGCAGAATTGTAGTTAAAACAAAATAAATTGCGGTAACACCATCTTGCTTTGTATTGAAGAAAGTATCAGGAGTGTACGTGCATATCATGAACGCCGAATTTACATAAAAAATATGATTAAAAAGCGTCGAATTTTACCTAAAAATACACGAAAAAAAGTTCGTTCTTGAAGGTTTCTTCGACCACCCAAAAACTCTTTCAGCTAGTGAAGAACAGTTTCTCTTCATGAACTATCGCCACATGGAGCACTAGAGGGGCAATTGGGCGATGAAGAACTCCTTCGCATCAAAAGATGAGCCTAAAAGAGCCCCTTATAGGTTTTTTCCGAAGAACCCTTTTAGGGGTGCTTAAAACAGATCTTTAGGGTGCAAAATACGGACAAGCCGAAGAACCCCTGAGAGTTATTTTACGACCAGATCTTTTTAGAGCGTCCACCGACAACGCGGGACGCCATTTATATGTTTACGATTACTCCTTTTATACTTTACGATTTTAAGTAAGTTTTGTTTTTCACTACTATGGAAGAGCTTTGGGAGCTGTCAAGCTGTCAACTTTAGCCCTCTTTATTTTTAGATTAAAAAATAAAGATGTAATAATTGATCGATCGCTTTATCGGCTTGTCCTTCTTTTTAAATCAGTTTGCAAATCGTTGAAAGGTGCTCTACATTCAGACCACTTCTTCGACCACAACGGTATAGACCAGCAAGAAACCTAGATAAATTCTGGCAAGAATAAACTGGCTTCCACCTAAAATAAAGCGCAGTTCGCTACCTCTTAAGAGTAGTGCAGCTAAAGAAAATGGCGCATGATCTAGGATTTTATTGTGGGAGCTTTCCAAGACCTTTCATTTAACATATACCCTCTTTCCCCGTAATAACTTTCAAAGACTCATTTACTGCGCGTCAGGTGATTGATCTTAGCCTACTGCATCGTTGCTGCAAGAGCAACACGCTAGATTAAGAATAAACAAAAAAACCGTTCCCTAGATTTAGTTTTTCTACTAAAGCTCTTTTTATGTCTCGTCCAGGGAAGCACACAAATCTGAATTTTGTGTGCTTCCCTGGACGAGTCATTGTATTTTACTCCGAGCGTGCATAAACGGCGTTTTCCTCTTCCACCTTCAGAGCAGCGGAGTGCCCGACGAAACATAACGCAAAGAACGCGCTGAACTGAAGCGCCCTTCGAATTTTGTCTCCCGCGTGAACGCTACCACGTAATTCACCCTCGTTGCTGCGCTAGAAAATGTTTCGTGAATGAAAGAGGACTCTCGTTGTGCGGTTGTCACGCTCCACACTTCTTTGCGAGATTTACAGTCGCGAGTAAAATGGAACGCTGCGGTACGAAGGGAGCAGAGTGATCTCACGGAGAAAGAAAGCATAGGATCTGATGACTGCAAGCCTGGTATGACGTCATATCAGGCATAGGAGCGCAGCCATTGACACTTGCGCGATTTGGCATGACGTTTCGTATATCGTATAATTATCCGTCATTAATTACACTCAATTGGGGTGTCGTTTCATATAATAAAAATAGCCAATGTTAATCTGTAGGCTCCCGCCAGGTAACAATCAGACTTAATAACTTCCTGTTTTCACCGGACAATCACAGTCTGACATCCCAGTCTAAAATCCCAGTCTGACTAGAAAGGGAAGTTCGAAACATTTCTCACCATTGCTGACCTTTATTTGCACAATTGAATTCGTCAAACTCATCAGATACACGAACAAACTTTGGATGGTAAAGAATTAAACATGCACTTCCCGAGCTACTACATTATATTGCGTCACTAGAAATTGATGTTATGTCATTGAGCAAAAATGATGTACCTAACGTTGTATAATACTTACTACTTAAACATACCTCACATTGTATGTATTTGTTTGCTTATTTGTTTTATTGATTTATGTCTTTTTTGTATATTTTCCCCTTTTTGCTTGTGTTGCTTACCTTGTAGGGGTACCAAGGGCTGTTCAAGCTGAGAAAAGCACCTTTCTCTTTTGGTTTTCTCCCATCGTTGTGAATAAAAATAAAGCAATGTTTCAATGTTTCAGTGTTTCAACTTGGTAGCGCTGGCACCCCGTGACGCGGGCGAGAGCAAGCGGTTAACGTGCAACGTGCACAGGGGACTAGCCAAAACATTAATGCCATAAGCCGTAGCAAAAAAAAAAAAGATTGGGTTGTGCATATGTTTATACAGACTAGAACTAGGTCTGCGTCAACCGGCGACGAGTCTCCCAGGTGTAGATGAGAACTTTAACCAGTGCAGTACAACCGCTATCCTGGGGTCTTTAACGTGCATCACGCAGTAATGATACACGACCGCACGCCGGTACAATGCTCATCCAGATCAAAGCGGGCAGAGGTAGGGATTGAGCCCAGGATCCCTGGAATCTGCAGCGCGAGCTTTCGCTCCACGTGCTCCAAGCTGGTGTGCGCTAGCCCACTCGGCCACCGATTTTTTTTTTTCTTTATTGGACACGTTTGTACAGTTTATTCAACGCTAATTCGTCGCAAATGCATGCAATTTCAAGGAATTTACCGCCCTGCCTTTTGCGGGCGCACTAAAATTCCTTGATATTTTGGAGATCATCAAACAGTGGCGCCCAAACGGAGCGATGTTTCTTCAGACCGACAGAACACTGATTTAACCTGCGCAACCACCTCGATGAAGTACCCTCTTACTGTTTTGAGATTCTACATCTGCATGTCTGTGGGCCATTCTTGGATTTCCATATGGAATAGAGGCCTAATGCAAGGAGCATGTCGTAACGCACTTGATCGTTCTTGTCTTAAGGAAGGTAACGAATCGTATGGGGCGTAACACATAACTCTTTCTTCAGCGTCCGCTGCAACACGTCCCAGAAGAACACTGCGTCCAAGCATAGTATAAACAAATGTTCCACGGTTTCTGGTTGCTTGTACAATATGCAGTCAACGGACCAAGGAACAAATCTGTCTCTGTCTCTGAGCCATGTCTTCAGAGGTAACGTGTTACTGAGAAGTTTAAAGAAAACATTTTTACTGCTCGAGGAACACAGATTTTCTTGACACGGCAGAGGACATACTGACCAGGCCTGTGACTATACAGCGAGCGATACAGCAGTGGGGAACAGTACTTGGATAAGGTCTTGAGATAGTTTCTTTCTAGTGACAGTACTCAGGTACTCGATGGAAAATCTGGCCTGTAAAAACAGCGTTGCATCTCGGACCTCTTTTAAAATCTAGACAGGCGCGTGTACTCATCATGGTTGCTACTTACTATTACTTCTGGTAAAGAGCTTGCAAGTTTTGTTTGTATTATGGTTCGTATGAATGGGTGTGTCTGATCTCGTAGAAAAACAAACCTCGACACAAGCCGTCGAACGAAAAGGTGCGAAAGTCCGACTCCGCCATCCTTTACCCGTCGGAACAGATTGTCTGGCTTCATTTTTTTCCAACGTGACTTCCAGAGGAAGGTCGCGAAAACCCTGTGGAAATTTTGTACGTTAGTGCGCGCACAATGCATTACTTGTAAAACATGCCATATTTTTGCTACCAAAAATATATCGGCCACCCCTGAGCCGTAGCAAACGTGCCATACCACAGTTTCTCGGCCACACGATCGGTGTCTCCATCTAGGGGTCCAATTTTTAAGCTTCTTCAAGGTGGCCACCGCGAGGCCGCTGCCTCACGGTCTTTTATTATTTTTGGAGCATTCATTTTCCCTTTTATAGGGGAGCGGAAACCCATTGCTCCCAAAAGTTTGGGCTGCACGATTATGATACACGAGTGAGCTCTCTCGGCGTGGCTTTTTTACTTTTTTTATTCGCATCTATAGGTACTGACAGAATAAGAACGGCCGGATATTTCTTTCCGACGTCGGCCTCCAGCACGCGCTCGTTGCTCTCGGCCGTCCTTTTGCTCGGGCTCCATGACACGCAGAAGCGTTATCGAAGGGGGAAGCTCGCGCTGGAAGCGGGAAAACTGAATGGCGTTTCTGCCGTTCTAGCCCAATCAGTGACTAGCAATACCATTGCTGTCCCTTCTTCCCACGGTCACACTGATTATACATCACAAAATAAGGCAGCCTGCAAACCCGAGTCACCGCAATATCCGTGGTTCGAATGCCGCGTACCAAGTTTTCTTCTGGAACTCATTGCCGTGCGGCATTCGAAACACGGATCTCGCGGTTACTCGCGTTCGAATCTGTATGCAGACTGTATTTTGTGTGGTGTATGTTATGAGCAGTGTGACCCCGGCTTCAGGCACCTGATGGGCCGCCATTAGTTCGAAGCTCCGATGAGGAAGGTTCCAGATGTAGAACATAATCACCAACATAATGAGAACGGCAGGGGGTCCTTCAGTATGTCCGGCCTGCAGTGCCAGCTTTCTACCTTTCATAATGCTTCGCCGTCTCGTAAGCTTCGAATATGCACATGCAACCAAAGCACGGGGGAAGGCAATGACCGTGTGCGGGGGTCGAGCATCGGAAAGGAATGCTCTGTCGTTTTCATTCTGTCAGGGACTACAGTCGAAGTGGGGTTCCCTTTAGACTGCACGAAAAAGGATTCCCGGAATAATATTATGCACTAGAAGAGAAAATTGTTCCCTCTTCGGGCATATAGATATGCTAGGGAGTACGAACCATTGTATAAAAATATAGACTGTAAATCAGTTTCATTGTCAGTAACCCTGCCCAGGATTTCACTTTCAGCAAGAAGAGAGTCCGCGAGTCAGGCTGAATAATGAATTTGCCATATAAAGGGGATGATATTGAAAAGGTAACGTTCCTTTGTTCCAATGTACAGAAGCTATACTAAGCTTTGAGCTAACAAGAGAACGGTACGAGAGAGGAAGTCGTGAATAAGACGGACTGAGCATAAAGACGCCGCTCCCGCGCCAGGTCGGTCGGTAAAAGGAGGCGCGATGCGTTTAACGGTCTTCTGAAAATCGAGCGAAAAAAAAAGAAAAACATCATACAAGAAGCTTTTTTTCTCACGTGTTTTGTTTGCCTTCGGGCGCCTGAGCGGATATTACTATGGCCGTACCTCGGTGAAAATATGAGGTGAAAAAATATTTGGTCTAAACCTTATGCTGCCTGTTTAAACCGCTTCTACTTTAACGATCAAGTCGGGACGTATTACAAATGTAACCATATTGCTTCACTCCGTCTTGTGTCTAAAGGGAGAACAGAAAGATGGAGAAATGAAAAAGGAGATAACATTCCACAAACTGAAATAAACTGAAAACCGGTGTCTGGGACGGCCGATATACCGTTTTTTTTCTGTTCTAACCTTGTGGTGGTGGCTACGAGAAAACGAAAGAAAATGATTGGAATGTCGCTATTTTAAGAAAAGAAAAAGAGGTATGTTCAAGAGACCGAACAAAACGTTCCAAAGCAGAATGACATGGCAAAATAATAAAAGGAAGGACGCGGTCTGAATTATATGAACCTTACAAGGTATACGGAATTTACTCAAGCGTAATTTAGAGTGGATATATTCGTTAAAATATACGAGGGGCGTTCATAAAGTTTGTATTATCGACACAAAAAATCGAGAAAAAAAAACGTAACAAAGCAGGCATCAACATGAGCGCGCGTCCCTCTATACTCCGTTTCACCTTATGTTGTACCGCATGCGAAGGCTAGAAGCGCGAGCTCACAGTGTTGGCAGCCGCTCTTAAGTCACGAGAGCTTGTGCCGCCGAGATGTGCCCCAGAGCAGGAGCTTGCGCTTGTAGCCTTGCCTGCGGTACATCGAAAGGTGAAACAGAGTACAGTCTCCGCACATTATAAACATCGCATGGTATAGTAGCTCGGAACGCCGCTAGGGAGCCGAAGCTAAAATGGCACCGCTTGTCGGTGCCAAGCACATGCAGTGATCCGTTTTTTTCATTTGAAGGGAAGCATATGCCAAGGATATTCATTCCAAACTGGGAGCATTGTTCGGGGACAACGCCCCAGTTTCTGACACATTGGTTAAATGGCGCAGACGCTTCCAGTGTGGCCAAATAAAGGAAAGCATTTCAACGCCGGCGACCGAGTGATTGCTGAAGTGGAGCGATTCCTGAACACTCAAAACGAGGAGTTCTATAACAATGGCCTTCGGCATGTGGTGCATCGCTGGAAAAAGTGGGTAACTTTTGGTGGCGAACATGTAGAGAAAGTCTCAACTCCTATTTGAGTTTGATGGCAGAATCTCTATTCCTTCATGACAAACTTTATGAACGCCCTCGTAATAAAAGAGAAATGAAACAAAGCAAAACATTTTCCTTTAGTGTAACATTATTTGCTACGGTACACGGCAGGGTTCTTGTGTTATTTGGAAGTTTGCGAAGTAAGTGCCCTTAAAACGGTAATTATATTGCATTATGCAAATTTTACTTCGCACCCCCAAATCAAGTTTTGTAGGGCGCCGTTCAAAAAAATGAAAGCCGTTTACAACTCCCTGTAACGCCGAATTGGAGCGCAGCTCTTGAGGAGGAGGAGGGAAGGTAATCAGGGGAGGGTATACCCTCCTTATCCTCCCCTCATTCTTCAATGTCCTCCGGGGGGTCACGTGACCTCGGGGGAGGGGGTCACGTTATCTGGGGGTCACGTGACCCCTCCCCCTCCTCCCCCCAGGTCACGTGACCCCTCCTCCCCCCACCCCCGGGGTCACGTGACTTCGGGGGGGGGGAGGGGGGTCACGTGACCTCGGGGGGAGTTGGAGGGGGTCACGTGACCCCAGGGGTCACGTGGCCTGGGGAGGAGGGTCACGTGACCCGGGGAGGAGGGTCACGTGACCCCTCCTCCCCTCCCCGCCCCCGAGGGTCACGTGACCCCCCCTCCCCTCCGAGGTCACGTGACCTGAGGGTCACGTGACCCCATCTCCTCCCCCCCCCGAAGTCACTTGACCCCGGGGGGGGGGGCTCGCGCGGTTACGCCGACGGCGACGGCCGACGGCGACGGCGACGCCGCTCAAGCCGGAAACGGGCGCCTAAGAGCTGCGCTCTAAAACGGAGTTATATTTCTAGAAATTGGATTTTGCTTTGTGCAAAGCAGTGGGCAGTTTAGGTTGTCATGGCACGAGATATCGAAACTAAAACAAATAGAAGGGTGGTGAACTGGGCTAGTTGTTAAGCATTATACGTGGTTGAAGTCAGCGAGCAACATGAGGAAACTGTGGAAGAATACAGAAAACAGGATAGGCGCTTAACACACAACTAAATATTTAATCCAGAAGAAAAGAAGAATGAAGAGGACACGTAACAAACAGGGACGTGCCCGTGGCCACCAGAACTCTAGAGCACGGGGCGATGGCTTCAACTCATCAAAGTGTTTAACAAAATAAACAAAAATCTTTCTTTTCAGACAATGTAACAGAAGTATGGCTCACGCAATGCTCCCAGACCTTTGTATAAAATACGCCTCGTAAAATTATTCGAAGAGTTTTTCTTTATATCGACCGGTGATAGCGGTGCTGGCCAGATTTGGATTACATGTACAGGCTTGACAGTGCAGAGGCAAGTGACCCCCCACCGTTGACTTTACAGACAGGTTATGTTTACGTAGCCTATCATTAATAGTACATCTTCCTCTATGTCCCACGTACGTTCTACCATATCTTAAGGGAACGCTCTGTACCACGCGCGAAATACAGGGCACAAACTGCATAGCATGTTTCTTTTTTACATTTCATTTGAGATACATTTTTCCAAATTTAAGTGCACCTTTCAACAAATCTGGGCCGTTTCTTGAGGTGCTGAAAAACAACAGAAACAACAAATTTGCAGAAGGTATCGGACAACTTAAAACAAGTCACCCAAAGATATGAAGTTCCAGTTGTTTTAGAGCGCAGCTCTTAGGTGCCCGTTTCCGCCTTGAGCGGCGTCGGCGCTAACCGCACGGTGCATTACGGGAAATGTCCAATAATGCACCGCGCGAGGGTCACGTGATTTCAGGAGGGTCACGTGACCTCACGAGGGTCACGGGACCCTGGCGCGGTGCATTATGCGACATTTCCCATAATGCACCGCGCGAGGTCACGTGACCCTGCTGACGTCACCAGGGTCACGTGACCTCACGGGGGTAACGTGACGCCACCAGGGTCACGTGACCTCACGTGGGTCACATGACTCACGAGAGTCACGTGACGTCACGTGATGCCAAGGAAAAGCGAGGAGGACGGAGAAGGAGAGGGTACGGATGAGGAGGAGGGGCATACCGTCTCCTCCGTACCTTCCCCTCCTCCTCCTCTAGAGCTGCGCTCTAATTCGGCGTTACAGAAAGTTGTAAACGTCTTTCACTTATTTTTTCAGCATCTCACAAAATGGCCCAGATTTGTTCCAAGTGCACTTAAATTTGGAAAAAGTGTCTCGAGTGAAATGTAACAAGAAACATCCTATACAGTATGTGCCCTGTACCTCGCGTGTGGTATACATCATTCCTTGAACATGTGGTAGAACGTACCTGGGACAGACAGAAAGATGTATTAAAGGGGCATTCAAGTGGTTTTTTGAGTTCGTGTTTTGATGATGTCAGCTGAATTCAGACGTCCTAAGTATCCCTAAAAACCAAAAAGTATAGTCATACGGTGATTATTTCTTTAATAAAAATGTAATTAAAGGCCGCCAAAACTCGGATCCATCCGAAAGCGAAACCACTCTCATTGGTCATCGCACGCTTATGAAAAGGATCTCGGGCCAATGGCGTTGGACGACGTTCCGTCGCGCAGTGATCCCGAGGTAGCCGCATCGGCCGAACCTCTTCGTCATTCGAGCTTCGATCATGGCGGAGTTCTGTACACTCGAGGATCTGACACCGTTAGGGGTAGAAATTCTTCGGCGGACAGCCGACCTGGGAATGATTCCCTATGACGCCACTCCGACGTGCGATGTGGACGATAGCAGCGCTTCGGAGTCGTGTTCGAGTTCCGAGGACGACGAAACGCAGACCTTTTCGGGCATTCTTCGATTTGCGGTTTGGGCAAGTCATAACCAAACCACCGTTTGACATCGCAGCGTTACCTCTGGTACGTGATGTCGAACGATGTCGCCACGTTGACTTTCGCCTCGGGAGGACGGGGGGAAGGCTGGTTCAGACAGTCGTGCAACGACTGCGTCCGTTGCAACCAGAGCGACCGGAACGACCGCTCTGCGCCGCGCGTAAACACACCTGCAACCACTGCAACAAGCGCAGCGGGTCGAAAGCACGGCGATCGCTTCTATACGCCGCCGTCAGCTGTTTCAGCGGCGCCTCTAAAGAGGGGACGCACTGCTACTCAGTGTCGTAACAGAATACTATGACAGACAGTTTTCTATAGCCTAAAGCTTTATTGTTATTTTTTCTTGATAGGCTTGCAGGGTACACTATGATGAAAAAAAGAAAAGTAAAAGATGCAGTACGCCATCTTGGACGATCACGACTCTAATACACGACATTGCAAATAGTACAAATATCGCCACACGCCTTTTCTACGATTATAATGACGATGTAATCTTAGCAGCGATATAGCAACGTAGAAATATGCTTCCGTGATCAGATAGACGTTGCGAGCGTTCAGGATTGCTAACACTAATCACTTTTCTCCGGTGATGAAAACGCGTGAAAATTCGCATCCTTTATACGGTACGCGCCAGTAATACCTTGAATTTGAGCACACGCATGAAATGCGCCAAATAAGAAATCCGGGTGATGTTCGAGGACACAAATGCTTAGAAAGCACCACTGTAGTCGAAGTAAACAAACACGACGGCACGGGCGTTTCTGCTGTCTTGAGAGTGCCGCCACGACATCGCCGCACGAGTAGGTGGATCTTCACTTCTAGTACGTGCTGGGTTATCATAGCGACACACGACGAAAATTCACAGTCAAGGATAGCGCTCTTACGCGGAACGATGAGCTCTCACCACGCCGTCCACGTCGACGATCACCACCGACGCCATGTTTGCGGATAGAAGGAGCCGGCCCGCGACCGGCACGACCGGAATGCAACCCGCGCAGATACGTGCGCTTCCGCGCATCCTGGGGAACGGAAAATTGACCCCTCGCGGAGGAAGGCAAGGAGAAAACGTAGTCCCTTGTTTCTGAAACGATAATTGCAGTATCGCGTATTCTAAACTAGAACTAGTTTACGTCTTGTGAAATTATCATGCACAACATATCTAAATGAACTGAAAACTGTTTCTTCAGCGAAACTTTACAAAGGCCGCCAAAATTTTCAAACATAGGATAATTTCATTGGTCGGCGCAGGAACAGAAAAGAGTCCGCACGTATTTTATTCCTGCGTGATTAATAGGCAGTTCTGCCTTCTAAAACTGAAGATACTCATTCACTGACACTTCCTTAACGCCATCACACCAAAAAGTAGCTTCCCCGGAAACCGCTTAAGTGCCCCATTAAAGAACCCCTAAAAAAATAAAAAAAATTTAAGCAGTATGGTTGGAACACGCGTGTCAAAAAATTAATTTTACGCGAAAAAAACATTTTTTTTTATCAATATTCACGGTGCGACACGCGATTTAGTCGGTAGTCACCTCCTTTCTACTTGTTCTTTTTTTCTCGGCAATCGGATGCGTGGAGGAGAGGTGGATTCGCTTCGCCTTCACGACCGAGGTGGTGATTCCAGAATGACCCGTGACGTCATGGACTTCGCGCGGAATTTCAAATAAATCTCTCGCCGTCAATATTGCTCTAAACAAAGTTTTGAGTGTAAAATTTTATTTTACGCGTGTCCCAAAAAGACTGTTAAAAAAAAAACATTTTTTTTTTCTTTTTAGGTGCCCTTTAATGATAGGCTATGTGAACATAATTTTTATATCAGGTCAACGGTGGAGGGTTTCTTGTCTCTGCACTGTCAAGCCTGTATAAGTGATTAAAATCTGGCCGCCACCGCTACCACCGGTCAATAAAAAAAATAAAAAAAGCCTTTTCAGAGAACTTTTAAGGTCTGAGAGAGCACTTCTTCAGACATCCTTCTGTTACACTATTTGAAAAGTAAGTTTTGTTTTTAAACGCTTCGATGCGCTGAAGCCATCGCACCCCGCCTTATAGTTCTCGTGTGATGAGCACGCGCCTGTTGGCTATGCATCATCTTCTTTCTTTTCTTCTGGATTAAATATTGAGCTTTGAGTTCAGCGTCTATCCTGTCTCCTGTATTTTTATGCAGTTTCTTGACGTTGCTCGCTGACTTTAACCATGTATGAAACAAATAGCTTGATCATGCTGACAAAGACTTGTGGGAAGAGAACGTGTGATAGGCCTTACACTTAAGGGCGTTTTCTGCGGAACCCTTGGCAAAAACGGCTCTCCCTACAGCTTCTGCCGTTTCTTGCGTTCCCAATAAGATCGCATACGTTCTGCGGCCATCTGCTTCGTAGGAGCCATGGTGACGGTGGGAGAACAGAGGTGTCTCAACGCCGCCGCCTCGCCACGGAGCAAGTGTGCCGAAGATCTGCTCTCATTTCTGATAAACGCCGTGAGATGGCGCTGCATCACAGGAGTTCGAGGAGCCGTTTCTATTCGCCCACACGTTTCCAAGGTCGCGAGTGCACCACCGCGCCTACGTGCAGACCCTCAACCCGACACTGACCCGCCTTGAGATTATGCAAGCTAAGGTATCGATCGTTTTGTAGTGGTGGCCGGCATGTTTAATTTTGACGAAAACAAGTTAGGAGAAAAACATCATATCACTTTTTATGCCGATTGGAAGGCGCTAGAATTCAAGGGGTTCGTGCCAATACTTCTACTTTTTATGGGGGGGGGGGGGGTTATACATTTTTATTTTATTTATGCTTTGACTATCTACTTTATTTTTTGGCGCCCGTCCCAACTACGTCAGATTTCAAAACAACACCGGTTACACGAAAACGATCTAAATTTGCTGTCTCATGCGAGGAGCAAAATCCTTATCTTGATTGTCAAGTGTAATAAAGATATGTAAAACATATCTGGACAGTTTAGATGGTAAAGAACTTGGTTCAAAAGTCTGACGGTGGTGGCTTCCCCCAAATCCTTCCGGACGCTTTATTCTTTCTAGTTCCTTATATTGTTCCACAGGAGGATATATAGTATATACCTTGTATTCTCTGGTGGATGTAACTCTTTTCGGTCTCGCTTTTCCAAACGTTGAAGCCATACGTTGCGCATTTTTATGAAATTCGGCTGATTTCTGTGTCAAGATGAGGACCAAAAGCCCCGCCCCATAAAGATACGTACGAATTTGACGCGCTCAGGATGAGTGTTTTCCGCAAGCCCGGAACCGAAAAGACACCTTGCCTCTATCAGATCAGCTCACGTCCATTAGCGATTTATGCTGCCACAATGACCTCTGGCGTCCCTTCAGCACGCGCCTCCCCATTTGATTTTTAGTTCGAATTTATAGGTATCGCGCATCCTTGTCAGTGTAGAGTTGGCACTGAATACTGCGAAGGAGAATATAGGAACCTATAGTCAATACATATAATAGCCTGATCTGATGATGGTCTACAAATCTTAAGTTGGAATATTCCATTCAAGAAGAACATATTAAAGGCAAGTATTCATTTCTGCAATTAGTTCACCCCTCTTCACGTTGAAATTGCACAGTCGGGCGCCGCGGTCGCGATGGTGTTCCCGGTTAAATAATATTTTAAATTCATGTGCATATATAAAAAAAACATTTCAATCTAAAAAAGCCTGCCGTACGGCCTGCAGTGTGCGCGAGTTGAAATCTTCAAAAGCTGCTGCAACTTAGAAAATAAAAAAAGTTGAAAGGTGTGATAGAAATAACAGCGGAAGTGAAGAGAAACATTTAACAAATATAGTTGTGTTTGTGTCCAAAGCATATTGATTCTTCGATCTCAGGTTTTCGTAATGTTGAGAGGATATATAATAAAACAATTATTTTTATTATCAGACAGGTCGATGATTTTCATCTCCAAAAAAAATCTCCCTCTTTCATTCGTTCTCCTCTGGATTTTATTTGCAGTCAGCGTATATAATGTGAATGCACAATAGCGGTCAAATGCTACATCTTGTACAACGCGACTAAAATAGAATCAACAATCAATAAAAATATCGAACAAAATGTTGGTCTTTGGCGCAGATATTGATTGCACGTTGTAACAATGGGATTAGGAGGGAAGCAAGATCAAGCCCCGGTGGAAGCTACCGCGCAAACGTGCAATCGAAGGCGATTGCACCGAGTTCTTGTTTGTAGAAGTTTCTTTGTCGTAACATAACATGTCGATTCCAGCGGCGTTTCGTTCCGTTTCTGTGTCTATAACAAAAGTGGAGATGTTTTATTTATTTTTTGCCCTTGTAATTTTCTGTCCCTGATGGCCTGGCCGCATCCGCGTAATTTCCTCATCAAGTAGCACTTGAACATGTAGCAAAGGAAAACCTTTACGTATCTCGTTTATTACTTACCGATAGAGGGAGGCCTCTGCCTGCGTATGTTTACGGTTTAGTCGTTCGACGGCTTCGATCTCCCTTGAGCTGGTACGAAGGCCAGCGTTCCATGCAGAGCAGGGTCGCGAGGTGCTGTTAATTAGAGTAAGGGACACCCAGAAGCTTGCTCCATCGTGTGAGATGACGGCACAAAGCATCTCCATGTGCATTTCTGTTCGTCGATTGTTGGGCGCTGGTT
>JAZHYW010051742.1:0-48905 GCA_037355805.1 Ixodes ricinus
TTGCATTGAGCGGTGTTGTAGCAGCAAACCCAGATGCTTCCTAACTGCAGTGGCGTCACGAGGGTCAGAGGCACCCGGGGCGGTAGCCCGCCGGGACCCCCCCCCCCCCACTCTCGCGTGGCCCACCGCGACTCCTCCCCCCTCCCCCGGTCTCGTGGCCCACCTTAACACCCCCCTGAGCGCTGCACCCGGGGTGGTCCGCCCTTCCCCCTTCCCCTTGTGACGCCACTGCGTACAGGTACAGTGAGTACGTTTGTTAAGAGTGGGCAGTGGGAAATCTGTGGTACGCAAGTTTCTAGGTACTTGTATTTGCTTTTGTTTGAAACTTTCAAATATTTTCAATGCAGCAAAAATTAAAATTTTTTAGTTCGTGTGGGTATTAAACACAAACACAAACTCTGATCAACAACGAATCGACGATACGAAAGTAAATCCGAAGAGGCGCCATCCAAATGTTGCTTAAACTAAACTATTTGATGAACCGAATCTTAATAATGACTTGCATCTCAGGCAAAGCACGCAGTATTAATGAAAAAAAAATAAAAGAGACTGCCCCTTAGTTTAGTTTGATGTCGAATGCCGTCACTGCAAATTTTGTGCCAAGAAAGTTCCAAAAAATCCTTTCTTTTTCTAACTAGTCTTATGTTCTTGCGTGACATTCTGTAACGTTTGGCATCACATTCCGATCTGAATAGGTCAGTACAGTATATAATAGGATATGCATGTCCCATCCCGTCTTCTGTCACATGCCACTAGATAGGATGCATGCATAAATTAATTTATCAAAGGTGCTTCCTTTCTATACAAATCATTAGTCGTGGAGCCCGTCACGTTGAGATAACACTCAGTACGATTGATGCAGAACAGCAAACAGCCTGTCACTGGACACATGATTAAAATACCCATTGAACTATATAGTTTAAAAATCATGAGCCATTCCACTCTTTGAAGGTAGATGACGAGCGAACCTGTTTAGCATACGATAGCATACGACAAAAAATCCGCCCCGAGGAGCCGGAGGAAACTAGACACGCGCGGTGGGACCCGGTGGAAAGTAGACACGCGCGACGGGACCGCCACCCCGGGAGAGCGGAAGGAAAGGAAACTAGGCACGCAAGCGCTTGGAACGACGACAAGAGGGGCAGTGTGAGCGTAGACATAGCCGACGTGGGTAGCATAGTGGCAAGTGTTTGAGGAATCTTTATTATCTACCTGAGAGTCTACTGATCTTGAATATCGTACCTATTGATAACTAATCTACTGAAAATACATATCCAAGTGAAAAGACGTAAAAGGTTTTGCACAGAATGAAGCGAATTTGCATCGAATTCGGAACCTGAGTTTTTGTTGGCGCACATGAAAAATCCGCGGAACCCCAGCCATAAACAGCTTCGCTGTGAGCGTTTTATGGGTTTCTCAAGCACTGAAATTAATAAAAAACGTGGACGGTTGAGAATTGAAAGTTTATTTACCGGAAGATCAGTAATTTCCCAAACTCGAACCCATCGCTAAAAATGAACCTTTGCATAAAAAAATAAAAATAAGTTCTTCGGCAGGAGAAGAAACGTTAAGCGTCTTAGAACCAAGCTAACATGGAGCGTATCACTGCAATTATTTCACATAAGTTTTTTTTTTAATATTTCCCTTATTCGGGTCTATTAACCCCTTTGAATCGAACAAAAACAATTGCTTTCATCGACTCTTCAAGTCTGCATCTCAAGACGTTTGCAGCTTGCTCAGAACAAAAATTAAACTTTTAGTCTTATACTCGATTACTAACATAATCAAAATGGCTGCCGGAGTCAGATTGTTAGCACGAGCGATATTTTTTCAAGTGTAGTTATAGGATGATTCACACATTCGCGCTCACGACGACGATACACACTGGCATATCGGGCGCACAGTACCGGGTCGCCCCGTCGGACACAATTCTCGACTGCGTAGACAAACTACGGGTATAACAAAGATGTCTCTTTTAACATATTGACAGAATTACTTCAAGGACCTGGTGAAACAATGATCCGTAAAATATACGCACGTGTGAAGCGTTCCAGAGCCATCCAATAGATTATGCCAGTCTGTTCTCTCGTCGCAAGCAGTTGCAATCTGTTGCTATGAAGCCGATCGTTCATAAACGAGCATCTGTGAACCGGTCTTTCAACTCTCTTTCAGACACACGTCAAGCGTCAATTAGGAGAAAAAGTTTATAGACCCCGTAGGGGTCCCTTGGTGGACGTTTACTTCTCAGTAATATATTTAGCGTCTTGCCTCGTAACGCTACGACAACCATCTAATCCAATCACACGTTGAATGTGTGCCGTGGGTCGACGTCTTTTTGATGGGCTTATATATGTTTGTCTTTCCTATACATTGTTTCCACTTCAGTCCCTACGCAGCAGACGCTACGGGTTGATGGGACCAATCAAACTGCATCAAAAATCACAAGTCATTGGGCCTGCCTTGTAAATTATTGGCTCAGCGATGATAAGACACGTTGAGAAACATAGCGAGTACCATGTCGGTGCGCTTTTGTCGCTGTGTGCTTTCTCCCATCAGCTCGTAGCGTCGGCTGCGATCTGGACGTAATGTGAAAAAAAAAAACATTTCAGTGCGCTTGAAGCAATTACATGAAAAGATATCACTAAAAATAAAATTCTTAGTGATATCTGTTTGTGTGGTCGCTTCATTCTTGCGGCTCCTGTGCGAGTCGTGTTCTCGCCGTCGTTCTCGCGCAGAGACCCGTATTCACAGAAATATATTCAGTGCCAGCCACTCAGCTAGCAACAAAAACATACCTTGGTAGTCTCCCAAGGTGTATCTAAAGAAACCTGAAAGCAATAGTACCAATTGATGTTGATATTAGTATTAGCCTTAAAAGCACAAAGTACTACAACTAAATAGTGCATCACATTATCATGCATCGTCATCAAGAAGCATGCTCAGTTTATTTACTTTAGGGAAAACGTGATTTTTAATATACTGGGTGAAACAAGGAGACGGCAGGCTCCTTAAATCGACCGCAAAATTCGGTTTCTTAACCTATCGCTCTATGACTTTTTTGCAGCGTTGCCCCCAGATGGTGCATTATTTTCTGTAAAATTTGCAAAGAGCGAACTTACCTGAGGAAAAAGTAAAGAAAGAAAAAGGCTTAGCTCCTATGGAAACGCAGCGACGCCACCGGTCTTCAAACAACACGGCGCCGTTTCGCACGGGAGACAAGAGATGGCGCAACGAACGCCGCCAACGAACGAGCATACGGCGCCGAGAGCCGGCACTTTAGCAGACGATCCTTTCGACTCAAAAGCGGCTCGCGTTCCGCAGGCGGCGACAGTCGCAGGAACAAAAACAGGCGCGATAACAACAAGGAACTGCAGTTCCTTGTCTGCTAAACACGCCGGCTCTCGGCGTCGTCTGCTCGTTCGTTGGCGGCAGTTGGCATCGCGACAGCTTGCGCCATCTGTTGTCTCCCGTGCGAAACGGCGCCGTGTTGTTTGCAGACCGGTGGCGTCGCTGCGTTTCCATAGGAGCTAAGCCTTTCTCTTCTTTACTTTTTTCTCAGGTAAATTCGCTCTTTGCAGATTTTACAAAAAAAAAAATGCACCATCTGTGGGCAACGCTGCACAAAGTCGTAGCGCGATAGGTTAAGAAACAGAAGTTCTTCCGGTCGATTTAAAGAGCCTGCCGTCTACTTGTTTCACCCTGTAAAGGCCCATAGTTTCGTGAAAACGTCAACATTCTTGTAACAACCAAATAACGGAGAACATGCCGTCGAGCTGCACTCTAAGAAAAAATGGAGGAAAAAGGTAGCAACGGCGCGTCGGCGCGTCGAGACGTTTTCCTCCTTCTCCAGGCAGACGGGCGAAAGCTTTCGCCCTCCCGACTCATCTTCTTTCGGTTTCGTTTTTCGAGCACGTCGTGCGCGTTGTTTAATAAATGTTGTTAAGTTGATTGAGCTTAAGCGGCAGCAAAGGCCACCTGTAATTCCGTCTTCTAGACCAAACGTGCAGGACATTTCGGTTGCATCGATGTTTTTATCACTAATTTTATCCATAGAGTTATTATAATGTACGCTAGAGGTTCAACTGGCGCTAGTGTCTATGCGACTTCCGTGACGCAAATTGAAGCAGACAGCAACCAGTCTACTTTTGCGGTGCTCCTGTGCATTCCTATGGGAAAAAGCGCGTGCATTTTGTCTCTTCGCCCGAAAATAACACGGAACACTTTGGTTATTTCGGTCGTACCGAATAGTATGTGTCTTAACTAACATTGTAAAAGCGTAATTGCTTTAGTTAGCGCATTTTCTTCATCAGTGAGCGATGTTTAACTTCGCTACATTTCAGTCCCAAACGTGTGTTCCGCAGCAGGTGTGTAAAAACAAGCGACGATTCGAAGCAAAATTACAAGCGAAAGGAATATAGAGCGTGTTCAAGGCTCGCCAGCATTCCGGTGACGCTTATATATTGATAATATGCCAGTCCTGTCACTATATGAAAATGACCCCGTCGTGCATGAGCGGATAAAAACATTCAAAACGTGGAGAATAAAGTCCGTGGGCTATGAAAGGTGTCTCTTCGTATTGTTTTCTCTGCCGGGCAGCTTTTATCGGGCACTTGTTCTCAAAGATTTCGAGCGTGCGGGTGATATTTTGAACGTAGAACAAGCAGCTTCGCTCAGAGCAGAAAGAATAAAGCGGTACTTACTTATTTAAAATCGGAATAGATTACGTGGCCTTCAATTTATTTTGATCCTACATGCACGTATATTTACTGATCCAGTGTTACTGCGTAGTTCTTGCCGTCTTTCTTAATTTCCAGATGTTCTTCGTTCGTTTCGCACGTATATCCCCCATGCTGAAAAGCGCCGACGTCGTGTTCGCGCTAACAGTGTCCGAGAGTGCACAAAAATACACGTACGAAGCCGTTTTAGCACCGTTTTTAATGCGATGAATTCGAAAGAAAAACACCGTAACTGACCAATTATTTCGTCGGCCTGACTGAGAAATGTTCCAAGCTACCTAGTACGTACGAATTATTTGGGATATTTGCTCTTATGATCGAGCGCAGGGAGAAAATGCACTCACTTTTTCCCATAGAAATGCATTACCGGAAGTCAATTTTGGACTGGTTGCTGTCTGCTTCAATTTGCGTCAGCACACTAGCGCCAGTTGAACCTCTAGCGTACATTATAATAATTCTATGATTTTATCAAACGAGCAAACGAAGCCGCTAGAAACAGCGAAGTTCCGGAGCAGTGCCAGCAGCGCTACGTGCACTGGGGCTATGTTCCAAATCTTACCCGAGTAACCCTGCCTCCCTACGTCAGCGGGTAATACCACGTGACATCGCGAGTAAACGGTAACGATCCGCGACTCGATTTTGGAACGGCCGGGATAATCACCTGGATACTACGCGGATTGGCTTCGTCTTGGACTACGGCAAAAAGAAAACACAGCAGTGATGGGAGAAAAAGCAGACGAATTCTTTTTGATCATTTAGAGAAGCAACTCGAAGAGACGATAATATCAGTGACGACGACGGTGTTTTTTTAAGGTGGCTCCACCAGCTCCTTTTACTCACCTTCCTTATGAGCTGTATATTGAGATGAAAATTACTTACTCCTTACAGTTAGATATCAAAAATAGTGTTTTATTAATCAGCGCGAGCGCCCTAAACATACATATTCCTCGCATTGTACTTTGTACCGATTATGTCTTGCAGAAATTGATTCCACACGGTGCAGTGGTACAGCGCGAGGTGCTTTCTCAAGTATGATATGAAACTTACCCATGTTGAATTAACCTGAAACTATGCATCGCCTGCTGCACCACGTTTTTTCTATGAAACTTATGTTCGCTTTGACGCGAATATGATTACAATAAAATCTTTGAAGCCTCCACTGCTTTTACCGACGTTATCCTCTCATTACGAACACTCTGGAGGAAACAAAAATACTACCTTATCATTTACTGCGTTTAAACATTTCCAGTCTTGAACGTGAGAATACGATTCCCTCCAACGCCGAGGACGAGGACGGAGAAGCTCCTGTTTACGCTCGCACTCTATAATAACAACAGGTATACCTTCCTGGGGAAGGTGCACGGTCTGGATGTGGTACAGTCAATCTCTGCGTTGAAAACAGCAAATCACCAATAACCACACATAAATGGCTGCACCTCATTCTTTGTCATTTCGAACGTCCGCCACCAAAGCCAACGGAGAACAGCGAGCTTTGACGGCTGTCGGCGCAGAAAGCAGACGACGAACAGATCACGGACGTATTTGACTCGACTTGATCCGAGTTACTCCCGATCGAGGAGGGTAGGCGATAATTGCTCCGGAGTAAACAACCCGCTTCTGGAACGCGAGTTCTGACGTCATCGAGTAAGCTGCGAGTAAGTTTTGAAACGCCACGGTAGCGAAGCCTTTACTCCGGAGTCGGATCGAGTAAATTTTTGGAACTTTAGCCTAGGTAACATGGGCGTCTCTGGATTGCGGGACGCACCCGCGGATCTACAGTAGAGAGTTTTAGAATAGCGCACGCTAAAGCTTTGCGTGCGCAAAGAATAGCGTCGTCGCCACTGCGCATGCTCCGAACGCAAACCAGGTTTTGCGCTTTGCGTGCGCAATTTTAGCGTGCGCTATTTCTCGGAAATAGCGTGCGTACGCAAAGAGTCTTTGCGCTTCTCCAAGGAGGATTCGTGATGAGAAGTTGGCTAAAGCCAAGACGAGCAGAGTTAAAAAAAATGGCGGCTTCCAGGATTATGTCGGCGGCTGCTTTGGCGGCGTCGTGAGTGCGACGTCGGCGGCATCCTCGCGACTGCGATTTTCAATACGGGACGACATTGTACTCGGTTTGGCAACGATCACGGGCAACTTGATGCTTTCGACGCGCGAACATTTCTCGGCGAAGGTACGATGTGCGAAGGTCAGTACACGAGACCTCTCTTGCCGAGGCGACGCAAGCGGACACGACCGGTCAACCGCTCGCGTCGCATTCTCATGTTTAAACAATTCTAAAGTGGTACTCTGGACCAAAAAACTTGTTTTTTTCTAAAGTTACAGCATTTCGTGTGTGAAATAAAAATTGTGACTGTATCTTGGTGGCGTCGCAAGCGCGAGATGCTTGGGCTTTTGCGTCGCGACGGAGAAACGCTATTCTAAAACTCTCTTGCGTCGCGTGCGCTAATTCAAGCGCTAAATTTAGCGCTAGCGTGCGCTAAAATTGCGTACGTTATTCTAAAACTCCCTAGTACCGGAACCACACGGAACTCTGTCTACGTTTTGGACGTTATGCAATCGCAAGAACTGCGTCCAACACCGGCAGGTTTTTGCTGCCGGCTGCCTAGGTGCCTTCCGTGCTGAGTTTTGTTTTCCGATGCCGAGTGCCAACCGGCAATCAACATGGCTTTGTATTTCTGCGTGTCAGCAACATAGCAGCAACATCGTGATGGCAGTGTTGTGCGTTGTGAATAGAAGACTGGAATTATCGCCGATGTGACCGTGTGTTCACGTATCAGTGGTGTAACAACAAGATGAGATGACGTAAACTGTCGGGCATTGATGCCGCTGGTCGGGCCGTGATCGGAGGGGGCGGGAAGTCGCAGGTTGACATTCCCCTTTACATTAAAGAGTTTAAGACCACTTGAGAAATTAGGTGCAGTCGATCGACGTGCGGATAATCATGTTGGAACGCTGGTCTGAACGGTAAGCTCCTATCATACAGTGGCCAATGTGACTGTCGGTTGTCTCCTCCCCGAGAGCTATTGCGCTCTGTAGAAAGGACTGAAAAGTACGAAATTATGACGGAAAGCACGTATATTTACAGTGTGGAATTTCAGCATTAAAAAGGAATAGTAGGTAAAATTGAAAAAAAAGAAGAAAAAAAGCTACCCTTTATTTGGCTGGTTAAATATACTACGGTTCCTGGAGAAATTGCCCTCCAAGTGGCGCGCTGGGATGAGCGCTAGAAGTTTTCGAGCTAGCCATGGCGTAGCTCTGTAAATACCTGCCGCAAGTTGCGGCTTACACTGCATGGAAGTTGATCGAAAAGCGATTTCTCTGCCCGTGAAGCATCACAAGCTGAGTGAATATCCTCTCTACAGAGATTAATTCAAGACGGCAATTGAAGCCGTGCGCAAACAGCACAAATAGAAAAACAGACACTACAATAGAAATACAGGCTAAGACGTGCCATGCGGGGAAACAAACTCATGGCTTCGAGCCGCATTGGAGCAGCTTGATTTATTGGCTTTCAAATAATTACGGCATGATCAAGCGTTTACTTTTTAATAAGAGATTCATCCCCTGAGCCATTCAAAATACTCTCAGGGGTATGATATTTCTGGAAAAAAAATCAACATGCTGGGAAAATTTTTTATTGTTTAGGGAGTCACCAGAAATGTTCTTTACGTTCAAAACGACCAGTATAAAAGACGGAAACGCAGAGCTCGGGCGTAGTGTTCGGGTTAGTGTGCCGTTATATTGACGTTTGTATGTGCCATGTGTGCGTATGTCCTTAACACTGGTCCTCAATGTATGTTAACCTGATGCTTGTGGATTGAGTAATGTGTGTACATGTGTGAGTAGTAGAGGATCCCAAAGCGCAAGAACAGCCTGAGGAAATAAACAAATATTTTTTGTAGAACATGAATTTGGCGGTACTTAGCGCCACCTAGCTTAGCTACTTGTAATTACTCTGCTTGAACCTGCCATCTGGTGGCAAGTGATTTAACCTTCTTGCACGCTATGCGATGAACAGCGGCTTCGAGTTTGTTCTTTTGAGAGCGGCTTTTGGTTTCGCGGTTTGTGTTTGCCATTCCTCCTTGGTGTGCGGTTGGCGAAATAATTGTGACTCGAGGAACAGCAAAGGTAAGACGTGAAGTGCGCGAAGTAACTGGGTATCGGTTGTCTCCGTTTAACATCGCAGTGCTGATGACGAGAAGACTGAGTAACTGCTTTCGAAACTTAATTTCTGTACCTGCGGGGGAACCTTGCTTCGGAAATAAACACAGTTCGCGGAAAGCTCGTGTTACGCTTTTATTCGCTGGTCCTTTCGTCCCGTTCAAGAGACGTAGCGTCCTCGTTAAGCCTTATTGGGCTCGATTTGCTCGATTCAGGGCCGCCATAATGAGATGCAGGCGATGGAGGAACTATTTGCTCCCCTGCTTCAGGGACGAAGGTTTCTCCCTTTATGTAGGAACATAGGTTACAAGACCGTTTCTCCTTTTAGGAGGACTATCCATACCCTTTTTTCTAAGAGTGTGGTGGTCTTTTAACATCTGGAAAACCCAAGACATAGAAACAAATAAGTGGACAGCACATACACGGGTCTCAAAATAAGCTGCGACGGGTTTTCCCACTTCCTTGTTGAAAAAGGCGACCCACAACAGGCCTTCAGACGCAAGAAATCAGTCGTCATCACAACAAGCCCTACACAGACCACCTCCTATACAGCCTTTCCCGTTTTCAACCTTGTTCTTGGTGTGACAAGCGCCCAAAGCGTAGCATTGACCAGCTTTGTATTACTTCGGTAATATAAGCCAGCATTTGCGCGAAACTGGCCTAAGCGAGGAGGCTCACCAGAACAAAAATCAATCCCCGACTCCCTCCTCGGCTTTATTAAGTTTGCGGGTATCCACAACTCTTTTTGATTCCACCAAATGTCTTTAGATGCACCAATCTTTTCCAATGCACATCATCGTCTCTATTATATATTTTTGTTTTCTCTTCAATTCCACGTTACCCTCCCCTTGTGGATACTGTTTCTCAATGTAATAATTTCCTTACCCTATTCCTATTTAAAGCACGTGTTTCTCTCTTACGTTAGTTCTGTGGTTTCTCTGTTTCTTATGCCCAACCAGGGTTGAAGCAAAGGCACTGCTTGCCCTTTTGCTCTGAATGAACAATATAAAGACGAAATTCTAACCGTATCCATTCTGCATCAACGGAAGTGCTTGCTCGCTAATTGGAGTTAGGAAACAATGCCTCTTTAGTTGAGACGCAAAGACATATTGCAATGACATTATCGACCAGTAGTTCGTAAACTTTTCTAGAAAAAGTATAATTTAAAGGCAAAAAACTTGTTTGTGTACAGCGTTGCTGTTAGTGCTGAAGACATGTCATGTGTACGGTGCCTGAACGCCTCTTTGACTCCTGTGTTTGCCGTCCTATCCCGCCCATACATCGAAGGTGGCTGCGAAGGAACAACAAATGTCGTCAGAGAAGCTGGTGTATCACGCTCTCGAATGTCGCGGTCCTGGCGGTTGGTCGTAGAGACGCTGGCGAAGAAGGCGAGCGGACGCCAGGGACGCCTTCGTTGCGGCATTCCATCGACTGTCTACTTTCGTTTCCACCGATTGTCTGGATGCAGAGCGACCTGCGGCAGAACAGGCGTCTGTCGCATACACTTCCGCTGCTGCGCCATCGCCAGGATCCCAGGAGGCTATGCGGGGAGCAAGTCGTCTGCTTCTTGCGAAGGAGTTGCCGTGATGTCAGAACGACGCCGAGCTCTGATTGGCTTTGATTAATAGTGGGTAGACCTCAATGCTTGATGCCTTGATGTCTACCCACTATTTGTTTCAACCAGCCAATAAGATCTCGGCACTTGGACATCATCGCCACTCCTGTGCAAGAAGCAGACGAACTTATAGCTCCGCAAAGCATGACGTTTCTTTTACGCAGTCAGGAAGAAATTGAGGAAGCCCTTTCTGAAGACGCGGTAGACAGGACCTTCGGGCATGCGCTCCAGACACTATATAGTTATGTACTAAGCTCAGAGCTTTAGTTGACTGATGTCTAAAGGCGCGTCGCAGTGCTCTTCTGTTTTTTTTTCCTTTTTTTACACTCTCAGATTTGGTTGTAGGCGAATGTGGATGACTTACCGTACATCGAAGGTCTACTGCAGGAAGGTATTGCGATGAAGAGCGTCAGAAAGCCGAAGCACGAGCTGAAATGTTGCGCGATGCACTACTGCAATACACTAAAACAATAATATATCATAAAATGTATTATTTATTGCTCGGACCTCCTTTTTAATCTCAAAAGAATGTACCACCTGAATCATCATTTACTGATCTCAGTCTTAATACTCGTGTAATGTCCCCAAAACCTGAGAGAATGAATAAAAGCTTTGGCTAGTTTAATGTACGTCAAGAGGTTATGATGATTGTTTCTCAAAACCAGATGAGTTGCAAAGTTCTTGTCATCATGTACTATGGTTTCGTTTTAAAACTGAGAGGATAATGACGTTATAAAAACGTCATATATGAATGTAAGGAGGATCTTCCACGAAGAGTGACAGCACAAGTCAAACGAACGGCCAAAGATGATTTTTGATGACATCTTTTTATGCGATTACTTTATTGATTTTCTGCAAATCCTGTTCTTGTCGTCGTTCTCGGACAAAGACCCCCATCAGAGGAATGCGCTTGAGACTTAAACAGGCTCCCAGTAGGATGAACATCCCTTGGTAGTCTCCCAATGTGTCTCTAAAAAAACCTGGAAGGCATAATAGCAATTAGTGCCGTTACAAGCCTTACAAGCAGTCATAGCACACAGTAGACAAGCTATGATTGCGCATAATATTATCTTACATCCGTATGAAGAAAGGTTTTGTAATCAGGTTTATTTCCCAGTTCACAGGAAACGCGATCCTCACGTTGTAGACATGTAGTTCCCCTCAAACGCCAATTGTAATGTAATCAGATGTAACATGTGGTTGTGTAGCTCTACGTCAACATTTCTTCTCTCTTTCTCATTAGTTTGGCGGTTTCTTGGCATCTTACGCACAACCAGGATGGAATCAAAGTTATGTGAAGTGCAAGTTTGTCTGCTTCTTGAGCAGGATTGTCTGTGACGTCAGAACGCCGAGTTATGATTTGTTCTGATTGGAAGAATAGTGGAAAAACGTCAATGCCAGCTGCCCTGTGGTCTACCCACTGTCCTTCAATCGAGTCAATCGGAGGTCGGCGTTCTGGCGTCACTGCAACCCCTGCGCAAAGCAGACGAACTTGCACTCCTTATAGTCACTGACTGCTTAACAAATGCAGGGTGTGGCAATTCCCGACCTTCTCATTAACGCTCCTCAGCCAATGGGATTGCGGCATTAGCCGATACACGAAGGCCGAAGAACCAATCACGAACCAAGAAGCTTGGACGTGATAAGCCGAGCCCTGCGTTTCTCTAACAATCCGGTGACTATACCCGCCATCAATCCTGTGTTCACAATATAGATTAAAATCTTAACGGATACCGCACCGCCCGATGCGCTTGTTTGCGAATTTGTCATAGAAAACGATGTCTATCTGTTTAATGGGGATGTACAAACAATTTGTATAGAAAAATTTCAATCAGGTTTGTAACTTTTCTGTCAAACGTTCCATCGGCGGCTATACGATTATTTGGAGTGTGATGTAGCTGTTAGTACCGCAGACATATCTTATGTGCTAAGCTCAGGGTTTAGGATTGTTGATGTGCAGCTCTCTTAAATCAGCTTTCAAATTTCTCAGATTAGATTACAGACAAATGACGCTTACTCACCGATCATCACGGGTCTGAGGCAGAAAGGTAGTACGACGATGAGCGTTACAAACCCGAAGCAGAAACTGAATTGCTGGGCGTCAACGAGTTCCATCACAAGAACGGGGACTAGCATCGAAGTGGCACCGTTGCTCCAGCCAGCGGTGATGGCCGACACAACATGAAAAGGGTAGGGGTGGGCGGAAGCCAACATAAAGTAAGAAGCCGACCAGAGAAAAAAGTGCAGACTCATCACGGCGCTCCTCTTCATACATTTCTTGTCCGAGATCCAGCCAGACCCGAACCTGGACGCCACATCAGCCACTCCGTAAATCGCGAGAAGAAGAACTGCATCCCACTTGGAAACATGCCTGTCCGTTGCAAAGTCCACGATGACCGTCAGGTATGTTGACATGTTGAAGACGATTTGCGCGTAGGAGAGAGCAATCAAGTAGAACATCGGAAGTCTAAAAAACGAGGGCAGGGTGATCTTAAAAATATTTCTTTCGTTACTTCTGAACCACGAGACTAGGATGTTTGACTTCTCTAAGGGCATATTGTCAGAAAGTACCTGTATTGTATTGTTGAGAGAATAACGACTTCCTCGTGAATTCTGCTGAATATCCTCGTCGTCCATTTCTTCGCTGCCTGAATTGTCGTCAGGTCTCGAATGCTCAATTTCTTCGGCGCATGATATAACTCTTCTAAAGTTATCTGCCTTTGTTTTGCGCGTACCCCCATTTTTAGTAGAAGTTCCATTCATTGTACTCGGCAAATGCTTATTTGCTCCTGGTGGCAGCCTATAAAGAAGGGCGCCACCCAGTGCGTGGGATGCGATACCACCACACAGTAAGAGCCCTCCTCTCGTTCCGTACTCGTCAAACAAAACTTGAAACACTGGTGGAAAGATGAGGCCTCCGATGGTATATCCTGAACTGGCTATTCCCGAAGCAATGGCCCGATAGCGCGAAAAATGCTGACCAATGACTGTGTTAAAGAGCGAAAGGAAGCCCAGGCTTGTGCCTGTGGAGAAAGGGACAAAATCAGTGTGGTGAAAAAAGGCGCATTAGATAACCGGGTCAAAAGTGAGTGCAAGCAGTAATGCCCTAGAGTCACTGACAGTTTAAGAAACGCAGGCCATGACAAGTCACGACTACGGTTCTACTGGTCCCGAGGATCTTATTATCGCTCGTGACGTTTCCAAGTACGGCCTCTGGGCGCAGCCATCTTGCTGCTGGTGTGGGTAGACCGTCTGATAGTCGAAGCATTGCTGAGGCGTACCCACGGCTTCAGCAATGCTTCGAGTATCAGACGATCTACCCACAGCAGCAGCAGGATGGCGGCGCCCAGAGGCCATATTTGCAAACATCTATATGGCTGTGGTATTAACCGGATAGAGGAAGTAAGCGTGCAGATAAGAAGCCACGCCCCGGATTTCTTAAGCTGTCGTCGTGTGTGCAGCTTTCCAGAAATCGCCTTCCGTGTGAGGCCATCTTTGTCCGCTGGGCTGTGGAACGCGTTCTGAGAATGTGCTGTTCCTCTGTTGTGCAGTATATCAGGCGCAGCGCAAGCGTAGACAGTTTAGTGACTCAGCATATTGCGCCAAGGTGATATGCGCAGGAAAGGCCGATAGTGCAGGAAAGCGCATTGATCCTACGCCAAGGCTTTCCTGTCCCGAAGTTGCGTGTGTGACGACATCCCCCCACAGGGTGCGTGGTACGCCACTAACTGCGTTCTGCAGAAACCCTCCCTCGAATGAAAATTCCACAAGAACAAGTTTGCCTTTTTACAGACCTATCAAAAGCCTTTGACCGTGTGCCCCATCAGAAATTAATAAGTAAGTTGCAGTCAGCTGGCATTAGTCACGTTTTGATTTCCTGGATTTATGGTTACCTTGTCAAACGCAAACAGAATGTTATACTGAACGGTAGTACCTCTGGTATGCTGGATGTGTTTTCTGGAAGGCCACAGGGGTCAGTGCTTGGCCCATTGCTATTTTTGGTTTATGTAAATGATTTGCCGGCTTGTGTTGATCCAACTGTGAAAGTGAGACCCTTCGCCGACGATTCCGTCATATATACAAGCATAGCTGGACCTGAGAGTCAGATAATTTTTAACAAATCATTGCAAAACATAAGCCTTTGGTGTAATAGATGGGGTATGAAAATTAATCACGACCAAACTGCTGTTACCACTATCACTAACAAGAAAAACCCGTTGGACTTTCAAATATGTTGAGATAATACAACTATTAATAGAGTAAATGGAAATAAAGTACCTGGGAGTTACAGTCTCCAGTAACCTTAAGTGGGAGACACGTTGTCACAAGCGTATGCAGTAATGCGTTTAAGAATTGTGGCTACCTGAGGAAAAAAATTAAAAAAAAAACTCTACGTCTGCAATTAAACTGTCAGCATACAAGGCAGTGGTCAGACCAGTCTCGGAATATGCCAGTTATTATCTGGAGTCCGTATCAGGATTACCTTGACAATAAACTGGAAAAAGTTGAAAAAGTCGCAGTAAGGTTCATCTATTCTAATTACTCATGGAGGGCTAGCGTTACCGCTATGCTTGCGAACGCAAAGTTGGACACCCTAAAAGATCGAAGGAAAATTGCGAGCCTAAAGTGTATGTACGCACTGTACCAACAACAAATCAATATAGCACTAGAAAAATACCTCAAGGCCCCCTTCGTGCACTCAAAGCGAACCAACCATAACAAGACAATCAGGCCGTATTCAGCCAAAAACAACACATTTAAATATTCCTTCTTCTCCCGCGTTATTGATGAATGGAATGAGTTACCAGAAGAAATCGTAAATAGTACATCAGCGCAGTCTTTTGCCGAGACTCGCACTTCTATGCACTAGCATAACATTCCGCTTATACGTTTTCTTTTTTGTATTTTTTATTACAAATTTCTTATACAGCTGTAGTGCTTCCTGTCTGTACAAATGTCCGCTTCTGAATGGGTCTTCAATGACCTACAATATTGATAAATAAATTTTACCAAAATGCGGTGTGCACAGGAATGGCGCGCAAGTGATACGTAGGGTTCCGTGTTTTCGTTCTTTATGAAAGTCGGTGAAAACCGAAGACCCCAAATTGAAGCTGTCATTGAATGATCAAACGACAAGCTATACAGGCAACAATATATCTATCTATATATATTTATATATTTGTAGCTTTAGTTTGCGTTGACCGGGAAAACAGCCAGCGCTCAAGTGTCCGCGCGAGACGGCATGCTCAAGTTCGGGAACCACAGCTTTGATCTTGTTTTGTTCTCTTATCGGTACGGGGACGTTCTTAAGGTATTCGGATCAGGTGCACGTTATTTGGAAGTTTAGGAATCGCACGGCCTTTTCTGCTTTCTTCAAAAATAATCCCTGAAAAACGCCGCTTTTTATCGGATGCCGAAAGTAGGCGCTGAAAAACACCGAATCTGTGGAAACTATAAAACCCGAAACAAAAAACCCCAGGTTCAAAAGAAATAAATCCCGGAAAATTAGGAATCCCGTGATCACGGTATATAAATCTGCTTGTTCGTGTGGGCGACCGCTCCGTATAAAGCGAACATGCGCTGCGAACAGGCGACAAGTGTCATCCGACGCCGTTCGTTCTTCGCCCTGCGACAGAACGGTGTTTGCTGACTCCCCCGTGTGCAACGTATACCACCGTGTGAGGCTCGTCGGTTTTTCGCCGCATATTCGCTCCATGAGAGTCAGCATCGCACAAGAGACCGAGGACGCCGAACACTGAAAGCGGCAACTAGATGGGTCTTGCGTTCCTGTCAGGGCCGGCCCTACAGGGGTGGGCGACCTAGACGGTTGCCCACAGCGCCATCAAAGGGAGACGCCGCCGCGCTCCCCTTTTGATTTTTGTTTTTAATAATTTTGATATATTTGAGCACGACACCCGACACGACTCTATCATGCTCGATCGCTCGTTCGTGTTTGGAATGCGACTCTCGTCCAGAAAAACACGCTCGTGCTGGGCCATACTCACATGTTTACTAACAACGTGATGTCGTACCCAGTAAATAGGGGCGTATCAACAAAAAAAAGGGGGGGGGGGGGGGGGGAGGGAGCTCACGGGCCGGAGTTCGCCAAGGGCGCTTGGTGCTGTAGAGCCGGCCCTGGTCCCAGTGCACGGTCACTTTTGTCCAATCTGCAGTATCAAGCGCAATTTAGAAGTGATGACGTCACGGGAAAGATGGGGAGGGTCTCAAAAGGGGTATTGCGTTATTTCCTTGTGGCACGTTGGAAGAAACAAAAATTATTAGTCACGAAACTATTTTAACCGAAGCCTATCAGGACATTTGAATTATTTACGTTTACGTTTCGCACGTTGACAAATCAGGCGCGAGTAGGACAAGGAACGCAGGGCGGGGTTTTATATTTTCACGGTTTGAACTCCGTTATCTGTTCAGTTCAGGGGTCTCCAAACCCCGGCCCGCGGGCAAATTCCGGCAGCAGTCTTTCCACTGAAGCCCGGCCTGCGGCCCGCTTCTAGCATACTCGCTGCTATTGGGGAGGAGTAGGGAGCCTTCATGTGCGCTTTGCTAGGGTGATGCCACCCTTTGTAATACCACTCGCCGACAAACCAGCAGCCATTTTGGTTCACGGCGATAATCCGTGGGGCTTATAACCCTCCCGGAAACAAGCACCTTATCTCACAAGTTCGGAGCAGCGTTGTGGAACCCACGGAGGAGGATTAGCATTTTCGCCCCTCGGATGGGAGGACCGATGGACACAAAGGCCACATTCCGGCGCACGGGGAAACAATGAGGAACAAAATGGCGGCGGAAGAGGGTGTGGGAAAGGGAAACAGGCAGTTGGCATCACTCTATGCGAAGCGCACATGAAGGCACTCTAGGGAGGGAGGAGCAACCGTGACGCCCCAAGTGGTTAACTTTAGAACTACACGGATGGGGACAACAAATACAATGACTCAGCGCTCGGCCGACATAACCGAACGCGGCGTCAGTGTTCGGCTGGAGTTCGTGTTCTCCGGTGAGGGGGACGAGGGGCTCTTTTGTTTCCACTCCGGCCTGCATGAACAATGCAGCATGCACGGTCCCCAGCTCAGCACAAAAGCCGAAGTGGGTCAAGCTCGCATTCTCTGAGGGTAGATCCGGCACTTAACGTCACTTCGTCGGTTGTTAGTATTTTTTACATCAAACTGTGCCCCGCGCTCTATTGTAGAAGACGACATGGACATGCCCGCAGGCCTCTGGGCATGTGCACAGGCCTGCTGTGTTGAGTAAACACCGAGTATGGGGACCACAAACGAGTCAGAGCGCCCCCTATAGTTCGATCTCCTGCCCAATAGTAGCGCAAAAGGAAGTGTGCGTAAAGAAATGACGGCGCAGCGCGCTCTAAATGCGCAAACTAAAATATCAGAAAGAACAAGAGAAACTGCATCGTAACGCGGATCCTCTCGCCAAATTATTCACTGCACATTTGTCATCACTAGCATTACCATTCTTAGTTCTCCGCTTCATGTCTGTGTAACTATAATGTCAAAATTCCAGCGCGTTCTCGATGTACATTCCGCTTAGTGTCCTCTGTCCCAACTATTGCATATTGTCAACATTGCTTTTAGCCTTCTCATTCGTTCTTAGCACTGCGTGAATCTGCCAAAGTTCTCATGCGCTTTGATTTATGACTGGGGAGTTTTCTTGGTCGCTAGTGTTGTGTAATGCCATACTTAGCTAAATATTAGATTGCAACTTTACCTGTACGTACTGATCCACATTAGGTGTTTTTATTAGTTACTCTAACATTAGTTTATGTGTTTAAATGCTTATCTCGGTTTATTTACTTAGTGTTTCTTCGATTGCTACTACTGCTTTTTTCCCGGCCCTCCAGAATGCGACAGATCGCTAATCCTGCCCCTTAGCCAAAAAGTTTGGAAACCCCTCGTATAGTCTAAAGTATAAATTTCATGAGATGTGGAGCGATAATAAGATGCTCCAGACTCGGTATCCCCAGCATTTCTTAAGGTGTCATTTTCTACACTCCAATAAATCTGGAGTGTCTACTTTCCCAAGCCAATCGCTGCATTCACCGAGGAGGCTTGACAAAGGCCATGGTTAGAGCCGTTTAGGCTAGAAATAAGGGAAGATCCATCAGTGAATCTTTAGAATTCGTTAGCATGACCCTCGGGATATGCCGCACGTCCCCCTTTTGGAAACGCTTACTGACCCTTCGCTTTCTGCTTTGGCTTTCCTTTTGGGTGTCTTTTCTGGTTCCTCTACTTTTGCTGCCTCTTTTTTACTTCGTTACACGTGGTCAGCGTTAGCCATTCCCAAAGGGGGACGTGTGTGGCGTTTTCCAAATGGTCATGGTAACGCATTCCCTAAGGATTCACAATGGATCTTCCTTTAATTGTTTTCGGCTTCTGTCGCACTCAGCTAGACCCGCGTCGGCTTGCCGCTCCTTGCGCCGCATTTCCGCCAGCCGAGATAGGCGCTGCTTCTGCTCCTCTGTCTCGTTCGCCCGCCTTGCACGCTTAGCAGCGGCATCCGCTGCCTGACGCTGCTGCAAGTTCAGACTCGCCCCAGCATCCGCGCGCGCATTGGCTTCCGCCCCGTGACGTCAGCCTCCCCTCTCGCCTTTGACCTTCACTACTCTCGTCCTCTCTACGCGGCACGCTTCCTTTCCACTGTTTTGTCCGCAGACGGACGCCGTCAGATGTTTCCATGTCGTGTGGGTACCTAATGCTAACGCATTGAAAGTCTGCGCTGTGACGCTAAGCACGGTCGAACGCAGATTGCCTTTTTCAACTTGTCACAGAAAGAATAAACAAAAAGGACGCACAAAGACTCTATCTGTAACAAGTTCTTGAAAACCAACGCCCTCTCGTTCAACTTTGTCTTTATATATCTAAGCATATCTTGTCTCAGTGTCACCACACAGACTGTCGTCTCAGGTCTAAACATATTTTGGGGCTAGTGATTCGCCGAGGCTCCCCACGTTGAACGCAGCGATTTGCCCTCTCATGCGCCTTGCGGGAAAAGAACACGCTCCAGATTTCTCGGAGTGCACACTGAAACCAAGGCACGCGTTCTTAGCATCAACACCGGTGGACAATGAATGCACCCGGCACGTCATCCCGTTTTGAAGATTAGAAACCATCTGTTTCTGTTGCCTGGTACGTACCGTGTAGGATTCCCAAAAATACAACGAGAAAAGGCATGCTGTTTCCGAAGAAGCAGGCAGCGAGAGAGACAGAGGCCACCAGACTTGCGCACAGTGTCAGCTTCCAAATGGCTACGTGCTTGGCCAACTTTCCCGCCACGGGCGCTGAAAATGTGCCCCACAGCTTCACTGTCAGTCACACCTTGTTCATTCATTAGGACTGTAACGCTATATTTGCGAGAACACCCTTTTGCTTTGCCTGCTTGGTTCCTTTTCTTATAAAGTGATTGAGGCGTTAATCTTGGTGCAGAGTTTCCTATGCTACATGCGCAGTTTTGCTTATATGTGAATGTTTAACTCGTTTAACAATTGTTTGTAATTGCTTCATAATCATAACCTTAAAATAAAGTCGTTCATCCTTGTTGGTGTTAGACTGGTGGCGGCTGATAAAATCACATTGCTCTGCTGACGTCTAACTCCTGGTTAGCTCAGTTGGTAGAGTGCTCCACTGAAATGGAGGTCCCTGGTTCGACACAGAACCAGGCGGATTTTCCGGTCACACGCAGTCAGCTACTGTGTTTGGAGATCTGTGTTTGTCCTCTGTTCCCCTTCTCCAGGGATTATTTTCGTCATGTTTGCTAACCACTACCTCAAATTTAACGGCTGTAGCCCTTTTTTTTTCTGCTTGCTGAGTAGTAGCGCGACTGTTGTCGGAACAGCAGAGTATTTAAACACGATTGTAACTCAAGGATCGCCACCTTATTCTTCGATGTGACGTGACACATTGTGTCTTGAGACTCGAAATTTCCGTCGGAATTTCTCTATCTTAGTCCAAGATTATTTTCTCAATTGTCGCATTTTTGCACAAAGAAAGAAGAAAAAAAAAGGAATGGGAAAATCGGTGACCAAGTGTGTTAGTGCACTGCAGCTCGAAACAGGTGGAGCGAACACCCGCACTACAGACCCCAGGGGCCCTGGGTTCGATCCAACCCTACCTGCTGCAATCTGAACGAGCATCGTACCGTCGTACTGACCTGTAATCGCTAATGCGTGGAGTACGTCAAAGAGCCCAGGCTAGCAGTGATATTGCACGTGCTAAATATCTCATCTACAGCGGAGGCCCATCAGAGCAGAGCTACCAGAGGCCTAAGCATACACAAAACTGAAGTGTTATTAATATTATCAAGGGAAGGGTACCACGAACCTGAAAGGCAGTAGGATATTCCCATCACTGAGATTGGCCAAGAAGCCTCTTCTCTCGTCATGCCGAGTGATTGGACCATGTTCACAAACAGCACCGCCGTCGACCGAAATACGGCGTTGGAAAATACGTTGATCCAGCAACAGGCAGCGGCGACAACCCAAGCTCTTTGCCGAGTCCATCGCAGTTGACTACAGATCTCGAGCACATGTCGATCCCAGTGATAGGGTTTCCATGGCAATACGTTTTACAGGGAGGTAGACTGCAAGGTTAAGGTCGGAGACCATGTAACAGCCTGATTATCCCCCCTTTTATCTTGATGTCCCAATCTACAAACATTTTTATCGGCCGGAAAAAGTTACGCAACTGACAAGATTCTCCTTCAGCGCCTGCGACATCAGTGTCTAACCGGCAAAGCGTAAACAAAATAAAAGTTCGTTTACACGAAAAAGAAGTGTGTTTTATTTGATTAGATTAAATAAATGAGCATGCACATTGCGTGAGTTGGGCGTTTCGCTGGTTGGGATTATGATTTAAAACGCACAGATTCTTCACTAGTGTGTTGCTGAGAACAATAGAAAAGCCGAGAGAGCTGCGCCATTTCCTTGGAGCAAATCGCTATCAGGCCTCCGTAAAAAAAAAAAAAAAATAAAAGCCGTTCAAAAAAATTAAAGTGAGATTTGAAAATTTTATTAAGGCTTTATCAGAAGCACGTGCATTCTGAAGACTTTGGGGTCTGAGGTAGGCGTGCAAATATGAGGTGTTTTGCAAACGTTTTATGCTAATTGACGTGGTGCATTCGGAGCGTCACTTAAAGGGACGCTGAACCTGGGAAAGAAACATTCTTTTTTTCAACCTGGTTACGAACATTTACTCAAAGTAAATGTTCGTAGAAAAAAAAAGCTTTTTTTTTCGCCCAATATGTATGTTACATTACGAAATTTTTAATTTGAGGGGTGAAACTAAAATGGTACTCTTGTGAGATAATGATGATAGCGTTTGTACCCAACTAGTGTGCGCTCTGAGTTCACTGGACCTCAACGCGCACACTAGGAGGGGTACAAACGCTATCATCATCATTCCAAAGTGTTAAAATTTCGGTTTCTTCTGCAAATCGAAAAATTCATATTTTACCATAAATATTAGGCAATTGTGTTTTTTTTTTTCGACGAACATTTATTTTGAGACGTGCCTGTTCAAAACCTGGCAGAAAAAAAGTTTTCTTTCTATGTTCGGTTCTTATTAAATGCCGGTTCAAACCAGTCCTCAGAACGCCCCCAGGAAAAATACGGGAGAGAGTAGTGACGTCGCCTGTGACGTCAACGGTTACGTTTTACACGTCCCGCAATTCCAGCCGCACCCGCACGAGGCCGGAGAACGTCAAATTTTCGCAGTAGCCAATCAGGGGAAGGCTGGCAGCCCTGCTCGCAAAGATTGCGCGGGAGCGGGTTGGAGGGGGAGTAGAGGAGGGGGGGGGGGGCGCTTGTCGCTTCTTTAGAACCCTGACAAAGAGTGGGTTAAAGGGACCCTGGCAGAGTATTTATGTTCGCCGAGATTTCGCCGCCATCTTGAAACATCGTCACTTCCAGTATGTGCGAAAACATTGTTTTGCCGTCGCCACGCGAATAGAACTACATTTAGGATATAAGCGCAACCGTCACCCATTCTTGGTTTGTCTCTCCTCGATTTATTTTCTCTATTTGCAGGCTAAATTGTTGTATTATTTTTTCCACGCCCATACCGGAAATGCCCACCAGGTGTCTAGGGACGAGAGTAAGCGAAAAAGGTCTATAAGAGCCCAACTTTCTAGAACATAATTTGCTGCTCAAAATTCGTTTTCTTTCCTCCCGAAAACAGCCGGTAGAGAATTGGCCGTTTTCAGTTTTTGATATAATTTCGTCATCATGTTCGCGAACACCGTGTCTTTTGTACTATGTCCGAGCAGTGCGACTGCGCGGCTTCGGGGTGTCAGCCTTACGCTTCGTTAAGGATGCATGGGAAACGCATAAGGCTACCTTCTTAAATCGTCAAGGGGCCTTTGCACACAGAACTACTTACCGGACTCTTTGCAAGACCACAAAAAAAGAAGAAGAAAAACTGACGTAGTTGATGTGGTCTCTGCGTGGCAAACAAGAATTTAAGCCCTCTGCGCGAATCATTCAATGTTTCAATGAGACTTCGCTCGTTCCGGATCATGATAGTTTCTGAAAGTTACTACCTGCATTTGAACGTTCCCAGGGATTCACGTTTAATCGTTTTTATTCCAAAAATGCGTTTTCGAATGATATACATCAGCATAAAACATAGAAAATGGAAGCACATCTTAGCTATCGCAAAACAAATTACAACCTAAAATATTACAAATCAAATGCTGGGCTAGTCGGTTAAACATGATATATACAATATTAGCGCGTGAGGACAGGAACATTTATGAGACCGGAGAAGCACTACTCACAACTGGAACTTTTTATAACCATGTTAACCACACGTTATCCACAAACGAAGTATACCAGTTTATATCCCCAAAGTACCAGTTGTGAGTGGCGCCTACATGCCCTGTCCCTTTCATGCTCCTGTCCTCTCGCGCTATCGTATAGAAGTGAAACGCCTGCGCCTGCGCATGCGCAGTGGCGTGACGTCAGAGAGTCGAGTTGGGCTATATGGTCACCGACAACTTAAAATACGCCCCGGACATCTAATTATCACCTGGCAGCCAATGAGAATGCACCGTTAGCCGGATGACAACATCGCAGAACCAATCGCGAAGACAGACGCGTGTATAGACACTAGACCACGCCCAGCGTTCCTTGAGCTATCGGCGAACATAATTAATTCCCAGCGTTCAGCCGAGTCACGCGTCTTCGGGCACCGGTCAAGGTCTGTCCGGCACCGGGCCGTTGATCACGGGTGTCTTCACAAACTCGGCGACGCAATCTCAGTGAGACCGCAGGGCGCGCGTTCCAACTCCAGAAGCAGAAGACGGTTGCGCTCTTGGAACAAGACCGAGGGTACGTAGAGGGTCATCTGCGGGCCCATCGCCGGCCAGTAGCGGCCCAGATTGAAATCGTTCAAAAAGGCGAAGCCCTGAAACGACAGAGAGATCGACGCTATAACAAAGAAAGTACCACACTGCTTACTCGCTATCTTCCGTTCCACATATTATGTATACTTCCGACTTACCTGCTGCACCTCCTGCACCGGTGCGCAGAAATATGTAGGGCGATCGTACTTCCGGTCGTGTCTCAATACACGCACCGGAAGTACACTGCCCTACACTTTTCTGCACCGGTGCAGGAGGTGCCCATGTAAATCGAACGAAGCTATGCGCAGTGCAAGTTCGTCTGCTTGCTTTGGCAACGGTTGTGGTGACGTCAGAAAGAGCGCCGAGCTCTGATTGGTTCTGATGGAAGGATAGTGGGTAGACCTCAAGGCAGCTTGCTTTGAGGTCTACCCACTATCATGCTTCCAAACGGAGCCAATCAGAGCTCTGCGTCTTTTTGACGTCACCGCAACTCGTGGTCAAGAAGCAGACGAACTTGCTCTCCGCATTTAGTCCAGCCGCAGATGACGCTACGATTCGATGCACCCAATCAAGCGGCGCCAAAAAGTGCTCCGTCATGGTGCTCCTCGCCTTTGTTCGTTTGCTACCACCAACTAAACCAATCAGGCGCAGTAAATGCACCACGAGTCTGCGAATTTTTTTTCTGTGCGTGATTTCTTTAGCAGGCGATAGCAAATCCACAAAAACAACGAGCGCCCATGACGACGCACTCTTGGCGATGATTGATAGGCTCCGCCAGTTCGTAGCGTCAGCCGTGGTTGGACTTACAGTGAAACGGAATTTGTACCACGTACAATCGGTCTGCGTGGCGAGTCTGCCATCATGTTGTCATCGCTCCAGTTCAACAGAAAATTATCGGTAGTTCAAAAGTCCCCATGACGCAAAGGTGCTAAACTTGAGCACTTGTAAATATTCGTCTTGTGCTCACAAAAGGACTAGCAAAGGAGCAACACACACGCGTTGAATAAACCGCGTGCCCCCGAATCCGAGAAGTCGCAAGGGGATACTACACCTCTAAAAAAAAAAAAGGGGTATCACGTCACACCTTTTGTCCCATATATACACCCCAAAACTTCAGTTCGACGTACAGACACCTATAGTCGAACAGATGGACCCTAATTTTACGAGGGCCGCGGCTTGATAACGGTGCGATATAACTTATTAAATAGCTAAATTACGCATCAAAGACCACTAAAAGAAACCACTGAGGTTTTGCAGTCAGGCCAAGCCCGATTATTTTCTTTTGTAATCAGCAACACGTACATTAGCTATCTTAATAAGTTACCCACGGCTATCAAGTCCCTCGTAAAATTTGAGGCCGTCTGTTCGAATATAGGGCGCTGTACGTCAAATTGAAGTTTGGGGGTGTATTATATGGGACAATTGGGTGTAATAATGCACCCTTTTTTCTGAGAGTGTACAACGAACTGCGGCGCTCATTTTTGGTCTATATGTGTTCAAAGGAGCAGTATCACATCGAACATACCAATATCTTGTTAAAAAAAGTCTCGAAAAGGAATTTTAAAACGAATTAAATGATTAGCAAAGAGCACCTGGTGGATGTCGCTAACGCCTCGCTTGTAATGCCCGTCTAGGAACCTTGACAGCTAGTGACGGTGAATGTCTCGCCTCCGGCCACGACGAGAGAAGAGGGAAGGAGGAACTCCCTCTTCCCGAGAATCCCTTTTGTGTGTCGCAGAAGTCGCTATTGTCCCCCTACAAGATTATAGAAGATTAACCCGTCACTCAAAATTCGTACAAAAGCAGCCGCTTCGGTGGCTGGAACGACTAGGCCATCCTCTCGACGTCAGCCTCGCCGTAGCTTTGCTCATTCCGAGACGACCTACGTCACGATTGCGTTGGATGTCAGCGTTGGAGTGGCGTTGGATGCCATCAGGCTCAAAATACAAACGTGCGATTGTCATTCACGGATATTGTGGATCATATTCAACCTATTTTTGAACACTACGGTAATATTTCAAATTTCGTTGAAGTATCCCTTTAAAGTGACCTACTAAACGTATTGCGTCCACGATTTACCATAGAGGTGCCCAAAAATGGTGAAAGCACCACATACGATTAAAAAAAAAGAAACAGAAAACGCGTTTACTTAAATAAAAAGAAAAACAAAAGCACGATCACTGTTCTTGTTTATTTGTTTTTTACCTACAGCGCCCGTCTGCTCACCGCGCACCCTATGACTGGCGCAACAACCGGCAGATGGCGGCAGCGCGACCCCTCCGGCTTATGTCAACTCGGCGGTCGCGCCAAAGGCGGACAAGCTTTTCGAATCCTTACCGTCGCGCGCTTTTCCCTTCTGTAATGGTCAATGCTTGACTACTTTCTCGTTCCCGATAAAACAATACATGGACACAAACCAAATACAAGCGATGGTTCGTCGTAACATTTCATCTACAGGTCGTCTGCTCTGGGCGCGAGCGGTCGGGCCACTGCCGCCATCTGTCGGTTGTTGCGCCAGTCAGGGGGTGCTTGCTCGGTTGACAGTCGGGCTTCCCTCAACACGTTCTAGAAACTAGAGCCTGCGCGCTCCGTTTGGTCGCGTCAGCTACGCCACTGATCCTAGGCCAAGCAAGGAGAGTGGGTTTTCATCACCGGGCATCTGCGACGATGCTTACGAAGCACTCCGATTGACCCAGAAAACCTCTGTCTTTTTTTTCTTTTTTAATGCTTCGTCATTTCCGTTGCCTTTGGTCCGAGCGTCAAATTGTTATAGGCTGTAGTTGCACCGACAAAATCTAATACAAAATAATAAAAGCAAAAGATAACGCCACGTGACGACGCCGGAATTTTACAGACGGCTGGCGTCTCGCAAGCGAAGAAAAGCCAGACATTAGGGCGCGCAATTGGGCAACGTGGAAAGCCGTTGGAAATGCGGAGACAAGACGCCAGCGTTTTCACTGCGTCAGTCGACCAGAATCTCTAGTGTTTTCGTGTGTGCGAATGTGAAGATCAATGCTTTATGTGTGTTGGGTGCCGTGGTGTCGGGAGAAGTATGCCGGAGAAGCGAGGATTCACATATTCTCCTTCCCTACCGACGAGCAACGGCGTATTCAATAAGGCGATTCCGGAGAAAGTAAGTCAAGTTTCGAGCTCTTCGAAGGGATGTTGGTTTGGCATATCTTTGTTTTATCCTTGCACTCTTGTACTTCCGAATCGTCATTGTGCTCAGAAGGGCAATATTATATTAAACAACTCCGCTATTTTTTTTTATTCTCAAAAAGGCATTGTAGTTATTTTTAGAACGAGTTACCACTTTAAAATTGTTTAGAAATATTTTATTTATCTTAGCATGCGAGTCACCTGCGCAGAGTATTTTGCTTCGTGTTTTGGCTTTTGCATTTGACATCACCGACTATGATTTAGCAACGCTTTGGTCCAAAAATCCTATTCTGATCTACGTAACTGAATACTTCGCCTCTGTGACTTTGAAAAGAACCACTTCCTAACAATGCATGCAGTGGTTCATCATATGGGAGGTGCTTTAAATTGTGGTGGACAGCACGTTTCAACAGAACTGGTCTTCAGTAGGGGAATGCATGCTGAAGTTGTTCTGAACAAGCTTATGTTATCCCAGCACATCGCTCAGTTCTAGCGGTTACGTGATCAACGAAACGTTGTCAGGGACCTGACACTAGCTACGCTGCCACACTTCAAAGAGCTGGGCACTTGTGCAAGGGAGTCGACAAATATCCCTCTAAACAATGTCTGCGAATAGAAAAATGATGCCTAAGGAAGGATGCAAGGTCATCTCCAACCAGAAAGCAACTGTCTGTTTTCTCAAAAAGTTAGCGTTGTTTTAAAAATAAAGTGTGATGGAACCACGACATCTCTGTAGACCGGCATCCTCAAAGCCGAAACGACGGCAAAAAGGAAGTTGTCTCATGAAACGAACGAAACATTTTGTCACGTTCATTTATTATATGCCTTCTGACACGTAGTCAATCAGTCACATTTTGTGTCGCAGTTGCTTGTTTCCCTTATTAAAACAACCCTCTTTTTAGAAAAAGAGTGACTCCTTAATTAGCGAGCCGTCACTTATATTGGTATATTTTAATACAAAAGTGTGCGTCCAGCCTGTGGTGGGAAGTCGAGAACGTGCTGTTACTTTTACGTTATCTTTCAGGAAACCGCCTGGAAGGTGCTAGGCATAATATACTATTTCACATATTTTCTAGTTGCGTGATAAGCATGGACGTCAAAAATATGTTCAAAATAAAATAGTTGTGATTGCAGAGCAGCGCTTTGGTTTCACGAATGCGATTAAGTTAAATAATTGTGAAAAGGGTGTGGTCGCTAATACTGTATCATGAGTATCTTCAGTCGACGTAACTTAATAGACGAACTGGAGAAGTTAGAGCTGTCATATAATTTAATCTCAAAAGACTCTAATTCGATTGATTACGTCATTGTACGCGCGGGTAGTGACATTCACACAATATCTCCGATCAAAGCGTGCAATATCTCCAGTCAGCGCGTCGGCACAACGGAGCCCAGCGCCCAGCCGCCTGTCCCTTGTCCCCTCGCTGGCTCTAGCTACAGTTACGTCATGGAGCGGGCGGACAGGCTGTAGTTTCTAGAAGGTGTTGGCTCCCTAAGGGGGGGGGGGGGGTTGAGCAAAACCAGTTATCATAATTTTACAATTTTTTTACGCCGCTAAGCGCGTCCCTTGAAATTTTAATGCGGTGATCCCTCCATCTTCGGGAACCTCTGAGGTGAATCTCGGCACGATACGTTTTAAGCCTATTTATTTAAGCGGTCACTTCTTTAATAGCAGGCTTACCCGGATTCCGCGGCACGCGGCGAATAACTCACATATCACCGAAACGTAAAGCGGTGAAGCTGGAATTGAAAAATAGTCACCGAAAGAAAATATGAACATTTTGTTTGTGAAATCAAAAACAGCAGTCAACGCACGTCGGAAAAAAAGAAGTCTAAAACCGTTGAACTTTTCTAAGTTGAAACCGCATCTCGCCGTCACCGTGCACCGAGTTTTACACATGACTTGCCGTGAGACCATAACGTCATGTGTTGTCGCGGTTTGACTTAACGCCATGGTGTCATGTGACGTCATGGTGACGCTTTGACTGCAGCGTGTCTGGAGGCATTGCATTTCACGCATATACAAGCTGCGCGTTAATGATAAAAATCTCGCGACATACAATAATGTCACGGGACTCTATTTGCGCCATCAGAAATCCGTCTGAAACATCGTCATTACGGGTCGTACAGTGAAGGTACGCTCACCTTTTCCATCCGTCGAAATGCGTCAGCATCCGCCTCTGCTGGAGTTCAGAAGTAGGCCCCTATGTCTTTTCCAAGCTTGTTGGTGTGAAGAACTATCGTTACAGTCGATGTTTGAAGGCTGGATTTTAATTTATGGGATGGGCATCATCACCAGTGACTCAAAATCTTCCGGACAGAACAGTCCGATATTCTGTAAAGAAAAAAGAAAAGGAAGATTTTGCGTTGTAATACCAAGACAAGGAAATTAAATTAATTATCTTTGATATGCATGTAATTGTTTGTTTGTTTAGTTATCGCACTTACTATAAATTATTTGCTAGTTTGTTTAATACTTTTTTATATGTTGAAATGTTTAAAACAAGTGAAGGATTCAAATTCAGATTGTTTGAGACCTTGCAATACCAGCGGGTATTATTCGTACTATCATCTTAAAATGCTTCTGTTTTTTCAAGGTTCAATGCGTTTTGTGTGAAATAGCGTCGATTTTTTGTAGACGATAGATTGCTAATGCTGGGGGCTGGGAGAAAAGTTGCCGACAGTACCCAGGCAGCACCCCGTATTGGGCCAACATTGGATTTGATGTGGTAAAAGAATGGCCCAACAAGCCATCTAATGTGTTTCCTACATGTGGAATCACATTGGACAATAATGGACTATCAAAGCCAATGGTTTTCCAATATTGGTAATGTGTAGCATAGCTGGTCGTCGTTAATAGCTTCCAATATTGGAAATACGCGCTGGCATCTGCTGTCCAACACCAATGTTACTGGTTTCCGATATTTTACGCCAGCATAAGCTGTTCCACATTGGATTGTCAAAGTTAATAGCCTAACATTGATATCGTTGGCATAACCTGTACAATATTGGATTGTCAGAGCCAATGTATCGATATTAGATGGCGCTGGCGTTTAAGCTGGTGAATATTAAATCAAATGCGTTTTCCAATATTTGTGATGCGAAGTAGGCTGGTCAACATTGCACTGCCATATTAATGGTTTATCGATATTTGTGTCGCGGGTTTTAGTTTACGCTGACACAAATATCGATAAGCCATTGGCCATGGTGCAGTGCAATGTTGACCAGCCTATACCATGACATCACAAATATTGGAAAACGCTTGGCTTTGACAGTTTAATATTCACCAGCTTAAGCCAGCGTAAATACAATATCGGAAAGCCATTGGCTCTGACAGTCCAATATTGTACAGGTTATGCCGGCGATATCCAATATTGGAAAGCTATTGGCTTTGACAGTCCAATATTGGACAGCTTATGCCGGCGTAAAGCCAATATCAGAAAGCCAGTGGCTCCGACAGTCCAATATTGGACAGCTTATGCCGGCGTATTTCCAATATTGGAAAGCTATTGGCTTTGACAGTCCAATGTTGACCAGCCTATGCCAACGTATTACCAATATTGGAAAACCATTGGCTTTGATAGTCCATTATTGTCCAATGTGATTCCAATATTGGGAAACATATGGCTCATTGGGCCATTGTTGGGCCATTCTTTGCCACATCAAATCCAATGTTGGCCCAATACGGTGTGCTGCCTGGGTACTGTCCGTACAGCTTTTTCTCCCAGCCCCCAGCATTGTAAAAAATGATAAACAAACATTAATCGAATTGAAAATCGTCTATTTCATCGACGCTATTTCACACAAAAAACGCATTGAACACGACGAAAAAAAAACAGAAGCATTTTAAGATGATAGTTACGAGAGCTGTACCCGCTTGGTGTTGCAAGGTCTCAAACAAGTCTGAATTTAGTCCTTCACTTTGTTTTAGAAACATTTCAACATATAAAAGTATTAAACAAAACTAGCAATGTAATTTCTTATAGTAAGTGCGATAACTAAGCGTGCATTTCCAAACGAGATTACATGCATATCAAAGATGTAGGTTTCACTGTCTTAGCAATACAACACAAAACTTCTTCTTTTTTTCTTTTACAGGGCATTATATCGGACGTAACATTGTCCGAAAAGGTTTTGAGTCGTTGGTCGATGATGCCCATCCCGCTGAACAAAATTATCCGGCCTTCAGAACGACTGTAACATTAGTTCTTCACACCAACAAGCGGAAGGCATAGGGGCCTACTTCGCAGACTTTCCAGCACCAGAAGGCGGAGATCTTGACACATTTCTCCAAGTAGACGGATGGAAAAGGTGAGCATTGCTGTTTCACTGTACGACCCGTAATGACGATGTTTCGGAGCGGATTTCCCTGATGTGTTTCCTGTAGAGTCGTCCCGTGACGTTGTTGTGTCGCGAGACGTCATTGTGCCACGCGCAGCGGCGTAGCCAGGCCATCCGGCACCCGGGGCCCTTATGTCTGTCGTAACACCCCCCCTCCCCCTTCCCTTCCGACACGCTACGTCAAAGCGTCACCATGACGTCACATGACACCATGGCGTTAAGTCAAACCGCGACAACACATGACGTTATGGTCTCACGACGTCATGTGTAAAAAACTCGGTGCACGGTGACGGCGAGATGTGGTTTCAACTTAGAAAAGTTCAACGGTTTTAGACTTCTTTTTTTTTCCGACGTGCATTGCTTGTTTTTGATTTCTAAACAAAATGTTCATATTTTCTTTCGGTGACTATTTTTTTCCGAATTCAGCCTGCACCGCTTTACGTTTCGGTGATATGTGAGTTGTCTCGCCGCGTGCCGCGTGAATCCGGGTGAAGCCTTTATTAAAGTGAGTGACCGCTTAAATAAATAAGCTTAAAACGTATCGTGCCGAGATTCACCTCAGGAGGTTCCCGAAGATGGAGGGATCACCGCATTAAAATTTCAAGGAACGCGCTTAGCGGAGTAAAAAATTTAGCCAGAGTATGATAACTGGCTCTTTCTCAACCCCCCCCCCCCCCCCTTAGGGAGCCAACACCTTCTAGAAACTGCAGCCTGTCCGCCCGCTCCATGACGTAACTGTAGCTAGGCCAGCGAGGGGACAAGGGACAGGCGGCTGGGCGCTGGGCTCCGTTGCGCCGACGCGCTGACTGGAGATGTTGCACGCTTTGATCGGAGATATTGTGTGAATGTCACTTACCCGCGCGTGACAATGACGTAATCAATCAAATTAGAGTCTTTTGAGATTACCCATTATAACGAGCTCTAACTTCTCCAGTTCGTCTATTAAGTTACGTCGACTGAAGATACTCATGATACATATTAGCGACCACACCCTTTTCACAATTATTTAACTTAATCGCATTCGTAAAACCAAAAGCGCTGCTCTGGCAATCACGAACAATTTCACTCTTGAAACATTTTCGACGTCCATGCTTATCACGCAACTAGAAAATATGTGAAATAGTATATTATGCCTAGCACCTTCCAGGCGGTTTCCCGAAAGATAACGTAAAAGTAACAGCACGTTCTCGACTTCCCACCACAGGCTGGACGCACACTTTTGTATTAAAATATACCAATATAAGTGACGGCTCGCTAATTGAGGAGTCACTCTTTTCCCAAAAAGGGGGTTGTTTTAATAAAGGAAACAAGCAACTGCGACACAAAATGTGACTGATTGACTACGTGTCAGAAGGCATATAATAAATGAACGTGACAAAATGTTTCGTTCTTTTCTTGAGACAACTTCCTTGCCGTCGTTTCGGCTTTGAGGATGCCGGTCTGGACAGCTGTCGTGGTTCCATCACACTTTATTTTTAAAACAACGCTAACTTTTTGAGAAAACAGACAGTTGCTTTCTGGTTGGAGATGACCTTGCATCCTTCCTAGGCGCATCATTTTTCTCATTAGGAGACATTGTTTAGAGGGGGATATTTGTCGACTCCCTTGGGCACGCGCCCAGCTCTTCGAAGTGTGGCAGCGTAGCTAGTGTCAGGTCCCTGACAACGTTTCGTTGATCACGTAACCACCAGAACTGGTGCGATGCGCTGGGACAACATAAGCTTAGTACCAGAACAACTGTCATGCATTACCCCTACTGAAGACCAGTTCTGTTGAAACGTGCTGTCCACCACTCCAAAGCACCTCCCATATGATGAACCACTGCATGCATTGTTAGGGAAGTGGTTCTTTTCATGTGTCACAGAGGCGAAGTATCCAGTTACGTAGATCAGAATAGGATTTTTGGACCAAAGCGTTGCTAAATCATAGTCGGTGATGTCAAATGCAAAAGCCAAAACACGAAGCAAGATAGCTCTGCGCAGGTGACTCGCATGCCAAGATAAATAAAATATTTCTAAACAATTTTTAAAGTGGTAACTCGTTCACAAAAATAACTACAATGCCTTTTTTGAGAATAAAAAAAAGAGCGGAGTTGTTTTCTAATATAATATTGCCCTTCTGAGCACAATGACGATTCGGAAGCACAAGAGGTGCAAGGATAAAACAAAGATATGCCAAAACCAACATCCCCTTCGAGAGAGTCCAAGAAACTTGACTTACTTTCTCCGGAATCGCCCTTGTTGAGTACGTGCCGTTGCTCGTCGGTAGGGAAGGAGAATATGCGAATCCCTCGCTTCTCCGGCAATACTTCTCCCCGACACCACGGCACCCAACACACAGAAAGCACTGATCTCCACATTCGCACACACGAAAACACTAGAGATTCTGGTCGACTGACGCAGTGAAAACAAGCTGGCGTCTTGTCTCCGCATTTCCAACGGCTTCTCCACGCTGCCCAACTGCGCGCCCTAATGTCTGGCTTTTCTTCGCTTGCGAGACGCCAGCCGTCTGTAAAATCTCCGGCGTCGTCACGTGAGCGTTATCTTTTGCTTTTATTATTTTGTATTAGATTTTGTCGGTGCAACTACAGCCTATAACAATTTTGACGCTCGGACCAAAGTGCGTCGGAAATGACGAAGCATTAAAAAAGAGGAAAAAAGACAGAGGCTTTCTGGGTCAATCGGAGCGCTTCGTAAGCATCGTCGCAGATGCCCGGTGATGAAAAAACCCACTCTCCTTGTACGGCTCGGATCTGTGGCGTAGCTGACGCGACCAAACCGGAGCGCGCAGGCTCGAAGTTTCCAGAACGTGTTGAGGGGAAGCCCGACTGTCAGACCGAGCAAGCACTCCCCTGACTGGCGCAACAACCGACAGATGGCGGCAGTGGCCCGACCGCTCGCGCCCAGAGCAGACGAGCCTGTAGATGAAATGTTACGACGAACCATCGCTTGTATTTGGTTTGTGTCCATGTATTGTTTTATCGGGAACGAGAAAGTAGTCGGGCTACTGACCATTACAGGGGAGAAAGCGCGCGACGGTAAGGATTCGAAAGCTTGTCTGCCTTTGGCGCGACCGCCGAGTTGGCTACAAGCCGGAGGGGTCGCGCTGCCGCCATCTGCCGGTTGTTGCGCCAGTCATAGGGTGCGCGGTGAGCAGACGGGCGCTGTAGGTAAAGCAAATAAACAAGAACAGTGATCGTGCTTTGTTTTTCTTTTATTTAAGTAAACGCGTTTTCTGTTTCTTTTTTTTTAATCGTATGTGGTGCTTCACCATTTTTGGAGCACCTCCATGGTAAATCGTGGACGCAATACGTTTAGTAGGTCACTTTAAAGGGATACTTCAACGAAATTTGAAATATTACCGTAGTGTTCAAAAATAGGTTGAATATGATCCGCAATATCCGGGTGAAGGCAATCGCACGTTTGCATTTTGAGCCTGATGGCATCCAACGCATCCAACGTGACATCCAACGCAATCGTGACGTAGGTCGTCTCGGAATGAGCGGACGCCAGGCGAGACTGGCGTCGAGAGGATGGCCCAGTCGTTCCAGCGACAGAAACAGTTGCTTTGGTACGAATTTTGAGTGACGGGTTAGTCTTCCATAATCTTGCAGGGGGACAATCGCGACTTCTGCGACACACAAAAGGCATTCTCGGGAAGAGGGCGTTCCTCCTTTCCCTCTTCTCTCGTCGTGGTCGGAGGAACGAGACATTCACCGTCACTAGCTGTCAAGGTTCTTAGACGGGCATTACAAGCGAGGCGTTAGCGACATCCACCAGGTGCTCTTTGCTAATCATTTAATCTCGTTTTAAAATTCCTTTTAGAGACTTTTTTTTAACAAGATATTGGTATGTTCGATGTGATACTGCTCCTTTGAACACATATAGACCAAAAAATGAGCGCCGCAATTTCGCTAGGGACACTCTCAGATGGTAGCGGTGCATTATTACACCCAGTTGTCCCATATAATACACCCCCAAACTTCAACCTGACGTACAGCGCCCGTGATATTCGAACAGACGGCCTCAAATTTTACGAGGGACTCAGATAGCCGTGTGGTACAACTTATTAAGATAGCTAATGTAACAAATGTGTTGCTGATTACAAAAGAAAATAATCGGGCTTTCTTGGGCCTGGACTGCAAAACCTCAGTGGTTTCTTTTAGTGGTCTTTGATGCGTAATTTAGCTATTTAATAAGTTATATCGCACCGTTATCAAGCCGCGGCCCTCGTAAAATTAGGGTCCGTCTCGTTCGGACTATAGGCGTCTGCACGTCGAACTGAAAGTTTTTGGGGTGTATTATATGGGACAAAAGGGGTGTGACGTGATACCCCTTTTTTTTTTTTTAGAGTGTAGTATCCCTTGAGGACTTCTCGGATTCGGGGGCACGCGGTTTATTCAACGCGTGTGTGTTGCTCCTTTTGCTAGTCCTTTTGTGAGCACAAGACGAATATTTACAAGTGCTCAAGTTTAGCACCTTTGCGTCATGTGGACTTTTGAACTACCGATAATTTTCTGTTGAACTGGAGCGATGACAACATGATGGCAGACTCGCCACGCAGACCGATTGTACGTGGTACAAATTCCGTTTCACTGTAAGTCCAACCACGGCTGACGCTACGAACCGGCGGAGCCTATCAATCATCGCCAAAAGTGCGTCGTCATGGGCGCTCGTTGTTTTTGTGGATTTGCTATCGCCTGCTAAAGAAATCACGCACAGAAAAAAAATCGCAGACTCGTGGTGCATTTAATGCGCCTGATTGGTTTAGTTGGTGGTAGCAAATGAACAAAGGCGAGGAGCACCATGACGGAGCACTTTTTGGCGCCGCTTGATTGGGTTCATCGAATCGTAGCGTCATCTGCGGCTGGACTAAATGCGGAGAGCAATTCGTCTGCTTCTTGACCATGGAGTTGCGGTGACGTCAAAAAGACGCAGAGCTCTGATTGGCTCCGTTTGGAAGCATATAGTGGGTAGACCTCAAAGCAAGCTGCCTTGAGGTCTACACGCTATCCTTCCATCAGAACCAATCAGAGCTCGGCATATTTCTGACGTCACAACAACCGTTGCCAAAGCAACAGACGAACTTGCACTGCGCATAGCTTCGTTCGATTTACGTGGGCACCTCCTGCACCGGTGCAGAAAAGGTGTAGGGCAGTGTACTTCCGGTACGTGTATTGAGACACGACCGGAAGTACGTCGCCCTACATATTTCTGCGCCGGTGCAAGAGATGCAACAGGTAAATCGGAAGTATACATAATATGTGAAACGGAAGATAGCGAGTAAGAGTGTGATATTTTCTTTGTTATGGCGTCGATCTCTCTGTCGTTTCAGGGCTTCGCCTTTTTGAACGATTTCAATCTGGGCCGCTACTGGCCGGCGATGGGCCCGCAGATGACCCTCTACGTACCCTCTGTCTTGTTCCAAGAGCGCAACCGTCTTCTGCTTCTGGAGTTGGAACGCGCGCCCTGCAGTCTCACTGAGGATTGCGTCGCCGAGTTTGTGAAGACACCCGTGATCAACGGCCCGGTGCCGGACAGACCTTGACCGGTGGCCGAAGACGCGTGACTCGGCTGAACGCTGGGAATTAATTATGTTCGCCGATAGCTCAAGGAACGCTGGGCGTGGTCTATTGTCTATACATGCGTCTGTCTTCGCGATAGGTTCTGGCGATGTTGCCTCCGGCTAACGGTGCATTCTCATTGGCTGCCAGGTGATAATTAGATGTCGGGGCGTTTCTTAAGTTGTCGGTGACCATACAGCCCAACTCGACTCTCTGACGTCACGCCACTGCGCATGCGCAGACGCAGGCGTTTCACGTATATACGATAGCGTGAGAGGACAGAGGCATGAAAGGACCGAGAAGCGCCACTCATAACTGGTACTTTGGGGATATAAACTGGTATACTTCGTTTGTGGATAACGTGTGGATAACATGGGTATAAAAAGTTCCAGTTGTGAGTAGTGCTTGTCTAGTCTCATTAATGTTCCTGTCCTCACGCGCTAATATTGTATATATCATGTTTAACCAACTAGCCCAGCATTTGATTTATAATATTTTAGGTTGTAATTTGTTTTTCGATAGCTAAGATGTGCTTCTCTTTTTTATGTTTTATGCTGATGTATATATTTGAAAACGCATTTTTGGAATAAAAACGATTAAACGTAAGTCCCTGGGAACGTTCAAATGCGGGTAGCAACTTCAGAAAATATAATGATCCCGGAACGGGCGAAGTCTCATTGAAACAGTGAATGTGTCGTGAAGAGGGCTTAAATTTCTTTTGTTTGCCACGCAAAGACCAAATCCAACGTACGCCAGTTTTCTCTTCCTTTTTTGTGGTCTTGCAAAGAGGCCGGAAAGAAGTTCTGTATGAAAAGGCCCCTTGATGATTTAAGAAGGTAGCCTTATGGTGTTCCCATGCATCCTTAACGAAGCGTAAGGCTGACACCCTGAAACCGCGCAGTCGCACAGCAATACGTAACTGGAACGAAGTACAAGACGGCAGCGTATTGCTCATGGTATCAGCGCCTGAGAACCACTGAGTTAGAAGGTCTTTACTGGGGACATTCGCATCATCTTTCGAGCGTTTGTGGAGAGTAACTTCCTGGTGCGAGCTTTTGCTTTTGAACCGCATTGAGGGCTTCTGCGAGCGAAACCAAAACTCCGGAGCGGGTCGTTCATTCACTGAACGTGTTCTTTTGTTTAGCAACTGGAGCAAGCGACGGCGGCACAATCGTAATGTCGCCGGCACATGTTCTTTTTTCGTCGTTAATCGATCGTTTGAGAAACACCGATTCGATTTTACAAACACCCGATCTAATGAGTCGCAGCACATAGCAGCGCAGCACTCTCCTTCGAGCACCGCGTAGAAGCTGCGCAATATTCCTGCTCAATGCTTGTTTCTCCCATAGACTGGCGTGTATTTGCTTGCCATGGTGCGTCGCTAATGGCACGCCGGTGGTGCCACCGACGGGCTCCCTGATCCGCGATCCAGCCTACTGCTATAGAGAACACTGGTCAGCACAAATGGGGGCCGACAACTTAAGAAACTTTAGAGCGCAGCTCTGCTAAGGCCCGTTTCCGGCTTTCAGCAGTGTCGCCGTCGCTGTCGCCGTCGGCGTAAACGCACGGTGCATTATGGTAAATGTTCCACAATGCAGCTTGCGGGGAGGAGGAGAGAGGAGAGGTATACCCTTTCCCTCCTCCCAAGAGCTGCGCTCTAATTCGGCGTTACAGGGTATTGCAAGCGTCCATCATTTTTTTTTCTCTAGTTGTTTTTACGAATTTTTACCCGCCGCTATATGTATGCGCCGTTGTTAAATTATCCCAAAGCCGCGACTGATATCCCCGTTTATTCCGACAACTCAAGGAGCGCAGTGCGCGGCAATACTCCCAGCGATCTCATTATCGCTCCTCAGCCAATCAGAGTGCGGCATTGGCAGACGAGAACGCCGAAGGACCAATCGGAAGACTCCTAAGCAGAGTAGAGCCACGCCTTGCGTTTCTCAAGCTGTCATTGACTAATATATAAAGTCACCGGACCCTTGGAAAGTAGGCCAAGCTCCCCGTATGGTCGCCATTTTTGCTGTGGAAATGAGCAGTTTCTCCTGGACCTCGATCCATTCTTGGTGAGCGAATCAAAATTCGCTGACGACGGGTCTCTTTATAGCTACGTTTCTTATATATATATATTCATATTTTGCTGTCCACACACCGGCGAAACAAGCGTCATCTTCGTACCACCACCAGATGCGGTTTCGGTGCTTGGAGACATCGAAAAAAATAATCATCTTGTCCCGAAATACGCAACAAGAACAATATTATTGAGATCCGTGGAGGTGAGCATGATCGATAGGTTGATTGCATACACGGTGCCCAATACGCTTATTTTGGCGAAGAATTCGCCTCCAGTGCGATGATGCTCCATGGTGATCTTAGTGCGAAGTTAAGAACGACCCTCTTGAAGATATGAAGGGGGGGGGGTGATATGGCGATTGCCGTGCCAACGGACACCGATCGGCCCTCGCGAGGCCTTGGTCATCTGTATGTCAGTGTCTCTTTTGCGTCCGGCTGGCAGGCAGGACTTTATCGTAAACCACCTCGACTCTTTGGACCACTGCGGCGGCGCAGCTGTCGGTGCCGCGCACGCGCCGACGCTTCCCCTTTCCCGGATATGGTTTGTGCGCACGCGCACTGCCCACACCCGATGTGGACAAACCCGAGCTTGTTAGTAGTCTCGGTAGGGGATGGGAGCGCAAGTTCGTCTGCTTCTTTTGCAGAGGTCGTGGTGACGTCAGAGCGACGCCGAGCTCTGATTGGCTTCCTGATTGAAAGGATAGTGGGTAGACCTGGAGGCAGCTTGCTTTCAGGTCTACCCACTATCCTTCAGTCGGAGTTAATGAGAGACCTGGTGTTCTGACGTCAACACAACCACGGCAAAAGAAGCAGACGAACTTGCGGTTTAGCGGGGGATATAGGAAACGCACAAAGACGACGAGAGACGTGACAATGCACTTTTGACGCCGCCTGATTGGCTTCGGTCGGATCGTAGAATATTGGCTGGGGTCGGATTCTGACTAAAACGGTGTGCTGATCATCGGTGTCTTTACACTTTACACTGGAGCAATCGAAGAAGGCCGGGAATGTAGTGAAGCTTGCTGCAGTCAATTGCCTACAGCCTGAGCCTCAGTTTTGACACTATGCATCGGGTATGATAAAAAAAAAAGTGTGTTGCTTTGTTCGTAGCAGAATGATAACACAAATGCCAAAAAGCTGTTTTGCGTCTTTTTTTTTCTCAGTATAAATGGGCACAAAAGTGTGTCAAGCGGTGGTCTGTGGCTCCTTTTTTTATTATTTCGAGGTCAAACTTAAAATTTTGTTTGTTATTAATTTTTTTGTTTCTTCGTTTAGCGAAACAATAGAGACCGCATAGGACACCTTCATCGCGCACTCCTTTGTATCTATCCGACTTTCTTCTTTTTTAGATATTTCTTTCTGCGTAATGGATAGGATTGCCGCATCTGTTGAGACACGGGTGTCTTGAGAAGCGAACCGGACTGGTAAGAAAGTCTTTATGATATTTTTTTTTCTCGATACGAACGTCGGCTCTGTCTCCGAACCTGTTAATTGTTTTCGTTCCGCTCCCAGTCGCGTTGATGACCGCGAGACAGGTGCTCGCTCGTTTCCTTCTTTTCTTGTGCGTCTGTCAAAGCGTATGCCATTGTATCCGCACGTAGTACGTTCAGCCTTGCGCCGTATGGGGGTTATTCAACGTAGAGCTGCCCGCCGACCTCGCTGGAATTCATTTTTCTTTTTGTCGACGTTCCCTTCAGCCGAAGTGATTGTTTCAGCCGTAGTGTGATCTTGCCCCGAAGAGCTTGAAACGAACTGTGATACGCTCAGCCGAAGCTGGAAGGTGTCCAATGAAATAAACGCTTCATCCAAAATTCCAAAGTAAAATTGACTTCTTATTTTGTTTTTAGTTCTTACTTTTTACATCAAGACAGCACGGAGGGGCGAAAGCTACGGAAGATACGGGAGAGGTAGCTCAACCCACGTTCGGCGCGCCAAACGTAGCTCGTGTTTTTGCTGCTGCGTCAAAAGCGCCTGCGCAAAATTCTTTTTGAAAACAAAAACAAAAAGAGTCCATTACTGAGACTATGTACCTGCCCACTGTTGCTGACGTAGACACCGCAGAAAGCAGGGAACACTAAAGTCTACCTGCCCATGTTGCTGACGTAGACACCGCAGAAAGCAGGGAACACTAAAGTCTACCTGCCCATGTTGCTGACGTAGACACCGCAGAAAGCAGGGAACACTGAAGTCGCGGTCATACTGCTCGTTCACGGTAGAAAAGTACATGGTGTTTGCCGCAGACATGTCTGCAAACTGAATGGATGGACAGATGATATTGGCTATGCCCTTTGTAACAGGTGGTAGCTTGCGCCACCTAGCGAGTGATACGCCTGCGCCACGATGTCCTAGCAATGTGTTGATTTAAGACGGAGGTTTTAGCCGACTAAAACTCGAACATGGTTTGACCCAACTATAGCTGACGCTATTTTGAATGGAGCTATGCATTCGAACCGAAAATTGGGATGTTTGAAACTGTGGCGAACCTGGTGATGTGCACGAAAAGCCGCCTTGCACGATTGGCCAAACTCTCACTATGACGTCTTCGGTAGAATTACTTTTGCTTTCATCGACGGAAATAAGAGACGTCAAACTGTCGACTTTGATTTGGTTCCTTTAAAACAGCAATCACTCCAAAATACCGCGCCGGTTTTTTTAATTTTTTTACACGCATTATTGAATTTGTCGTTTTGTAACTGATATTCCTGATCGTGACGTCACAGCTAAGAAGCGTAAGAAAGCGCCACTGAAACATCTCGCCTTCCTTTTTCGCAGTGTTGTACTTTTTTTTTTTTTTAACGTCCTGCCCTTAAAAAAAGAAAACGTTTAGTTGTCAGCGCTTTGTTCGCACGACACGCAACCGAGTCGGATTTCGAGCCCGTACGACATCGTCTAAAGTTGAACCCGATCACCAGACAACCTATCCGTTCGACCTCTAGCTCGTCCTTCACCGCACCACCTCGAGGTCTACGCGCTCGAGACCTTATACCTCGTGATTTCTACGCGATCTGCGATCTGTATACGGCGTACCTCACTGTTAACGAGAACGTGAGAGCGATCGTCTGCTACTCGAAGCCGGGGGCAACGGGCGCTCCTGACACGGCGCATTGCCTTCCTTCTCATCGCTGTCGACCGTCGCTCATAAAACTCGTCTTTCCGGCACCATGTTTTGTCTCGTGTGGCTCGAAAGAAGAGGACCCCGCGGTGCGACGGACGATATGATGAAGTCCACACAACCTTCGGCCGAGGACTTCAAACGATGCCTGTGGGGCCGGAAGAGAGAGAGAGAGAGAGAGGGACTGCACCGGTCCGGTCGGAATGTGGGATCGTTTCCCCTCGCCCTCTTCTTGAGATTCGACGCTCACGGGGTATTGTGGGAATAAAATGGAGCCGGCTGGCTGCTCCCGCGGCTGGGAGGTGGGGGGACGTCTGGTAGGCTACGTTTTAACCCCTAAGCTGACAGTGCGATGGGAGCTACCCGCTCGCCGGTCCAGTCGACCGCCTCCCTTTCATCATCGGACCCCGCCTCTGCGCGTTGGTAGGAAGCGAGAGATCGTGATCACGTGGCGAAAGATGGGCGACGTGTGATTGGTCTAACGAGCAGGCAGCTTCCACCTCACTGTCTGCTTAGGGGCGAGCAGAGAACAGTGGTGGAGCGATGCAACGCCGCCACCTCTTCTTCGATTTGTTCTCTTTTTTTTTTATGTTCCTTTTGTGGGGTTTCGTTTTGCAGCAGTCTGCCGGCGGTCTCCTCTCTCTCTCTCTTTTATTTTATCCTCTCCCTTTTTTGGTCAGGTGAGTCGCTGCTGTCGCCGCGTATTGGGGCCGGCAGACTGTGCGTATAAAAGCGTAAAGGTCTCGAAGTGGGTGATGAACCAACGATGAACCCGCCTATAAGAGAACTCGTCCGCGTGCAAGGTGTGACGTGAATTTCTAACGAGGTTGCGCTGTCCCTTTAACTGCGTCAGGAAAAATAGAAAAAAGTTGAATTCGGCATTTTTGCAATTTGTTTTCTATTTGGCCGGGTATTATGGGGTGGCGGCGTGAAGGATGTTTCCTGCGATCTTAAATTTTGGGAAGTTATAGTCGGTTGTCAGTAGTCGTAGGTACAAATTCGCTCTACTAACGGTTAGTTAGTGAGCCCCCAGGGGGATCTCGTGTCTCTGCTGTAGATGAGCAGTTTAGCCAGTTGCAGCGCCACTGCTAGTCTGGGGTCTCTAACGCAGTGGTTCTCGAATGGGGTCCGCGGACCCAAAGGAACCTTTGGGTCCTTTGGGTCCGCGGACTGATGAGGCGGATTCGCGGACTCCTAGAATGCCTTCCCGGACCCTTTGGGGTCCGGGAAAGCATTCTAGGAGTCCGCGAAGCCCTGCCTCATCAGTCAAACCCGGCAATAAAAGTTGTATTTTTTCAGATCGAGAAGACATGTTTCAGTTTTCGGGCCAGTTTTCTCGTGTGTATGTCAATAAGAGAGGTGTACCTCACATTAACCTTTAGTTATAAGTACATTTATTAAATCCCTTTCTTCTCCTCTCACCACAAACGGGGTCCTCCATCATCTCCGCCGATCCACAAGGGGTCCGCGAAACATTGATGGTTGAGAACCACTGCTGTCTAACGTATACATCGCGCAGTAGTAGAGTTTTAGGGGGCCGTTTTAGAGCGCAGCTCTTAAGCGCCGTTCACAAACTCTTGCGAACGAGTACGACCGAGCGAGACAAGACCGGTTTTTAGGACCAGATGCGCTGCAGCCGAGCTGGTCCTAAGAGATCGCAAGAGGCTTAAAAACCGGTCTGGTCTCTCTCGGTCGCACTCGGTCGCAAGAGTGTGAACGGGCCTTTAGGCGCCCCTTTCCGGCTTAAGCGGCGTCGGCGTAACCGCGCGGTGCATTATGGGAAACGTCCCATAATGCATCGCGCCGAAACGTCGCTTGAAGACGCGCTTTCGCGCGTGAGAACAGGAGGAGGAGAGGGTACGGATGACGAGGAGGGGCATACCCTCCCCTCAGTACCCTCCAGTCCTCCTCCTCAAAAGCTGCGCTCTAAATCGGCGTTACAGGAAGTTGTAAACAACTTTAATTTTTTGCACGTCCGATACGGTACAGTTGGGCTTTCCGGTATACGCACTGCGCATGCGCTACCGCAAAAGAGTCGCATATGCGCAGTTCGTACGGGAGGGCTCATTGTACCGCACCGGATGTGCAACAACGGTTCCCCTAAAACTCTCTAGTGAGAGACGACCGCACGGCGGTACGATGTTTATTCAGATCGAAGCGGGCAGGGGTGGGGATTGAGCCCAGGGTCCCTGGGTTGGTTCTGCAGCACGAGCTTTCGATCTGCGTGCTCTGAGCTGCTGACCGACTGTGCGCTAACGCACTCGGCCACCGCGACCTCCTTTTACTCCGGTCCGAGTATATTTATTTAGTGACGCAGTCGATGTCGCGCAGATAGCAACGGATGCAATGAATAGTTTACCTCTGGAATATGATGTGTTCGTTTTGAATGCTGTTGTCTTGTCATTTAGAGGTAGCCGTCATCATGGTAGCCGTGTTGCTTAAACATATCGTGTGTCCCTTGCCCGTTTTTCCGATTGTTTTTATTTTCTTGTAGTTTCCGAAGTATTGACACGACGATGTTCTGCTGTGTGAACCGCTGGATATATGTTCACATAGAAGAAATGTATGCACCATTTATTTACTTATACTGCGTAATCCCGAGCGTAACAGTCCAGAGAGGAGTAGATCCAACAGAAGCAGTCGGGGCATAATAGAGTGGGGAATGTTCAGGAGGCAAGTTACCCGTATACAGGGTGTTTTTAATGTTCAGCAGGCAAGTTACCCATACACAAGGTGCTTTTCTTTCTGTTTCCTTTTAAAATCTTTACAGGTTTGTTAAAAAAAAAAGAACTTTACCTTTATGCGGTTTGTGCAGATGAGTTATACGACCAGGAGGATAACCGTAACGATCGCTCGGCTAATTAAGTGTAATTTGTTAATACCTTTAGTTCATGAAAATAAACATATGTTTCCAATTAGAAACTTGCGAAGCATCAACGAAAACCACTAAATCAGCTCTTTTTAGGAAGGTATAAGACGAGGGCAGCATTTTACGACGGCCTGAAGAAACACTCAGTTTGGACGCGTTTCTAGTTTTCGGTTTCTTAATATCCGAGCGCATATTGGCGCCCGCGGTCCTGCTCCCCGGTGGTCACGGCGCGAAGCCACCCCGTCGCCTCCCTCGTAGGAGGGGGGGGGGGAGGAGGAGGGGAGGGGAGGGGAGGGAGGACGAGGAGGAGGAGCGGGAGGGAAGTATGGCGCATGCGTGTTGCGCGTCTCATCCACTGGGAAGCCGGACTGCGGGTGCAAAGATGCGCTCCGATAAGAAACCTAAACCTAGAAACGCGTCCAAATGAAGCGTGTTTACGGAACGCCGTAAAACTGCTTCCCCTGCGTTATAGTCTTCTAAAAGAGTTGATTTAGTGGTTTTCGATGACGCTAAGCAAGGTTATAATTGGAACCATATGTATATTCTCACTAATTAAAACGTTAATTAACAAATTTTGCTTAATTAGCCGACTGGTCGTTACGATTGGCTCCCTATAGTATGTCTCCTTGACCATATAACTCACCATGCACAAACCGCATAAGTGTAACTTCCACAGTTTTTGTAAGCAAATCTCTAAAGCTAAAAAAAAAAAAAAACCCTGTATAGCAGCCTTGCTAGCTGCAACAAGCCGCAATACTTTTTAAGCTATTAGGGAGTTTTCGTAGATCGTTTTCGCCTTTCCGCAACGCTCTCTGCATCCCGCTACGATACCCGGAACTCTGCAGTCAAGCCATCGGCGCGCAGGCGCAGTAGCCGGCTTCTTCGTTGTGAAAAGGGGAAACGCGGTCTACGACAACTTCCTTTCAACACCTCAATGCTATCGGTATCGTCACAGTTTGTTCACACATACATCGCAGCGATAACTCAGCGACATAAACATAGTGCTGAATTTGCTCTATTTCAGAGCTCTGTCCGTTCTTCGTCGCATGTAATCCCGCTTTTTCTTGCTTACGCACACAGTGCAGTTGTACACCTCAACACTGAGTCAGCGCTGACAGTCGCGGTGATGCAGCGCTGAGCTACACGCGTGAACCGGCCAATAAGCTTGTTTGGAGAGCTGTGATTTTCCAGTAGACAATATCGATTAAAAGTAAATAAAAAAAAGAAAGAAAAAAGGCCACTTTTTTTTCGTCAGATTTTATAGTTGATTCACTGCAGTTCGGTATTGCAGAAAATTTTCCCTCGGATTTTGGAAACGGGATTCCCCGTGGAACCAGGGCGCTCGCTGATGATTCCGCCGAAAAACCTCGGGGGAAACCCCACCTTGGGAGCGTCGAACGGGGCCTTAGGTGCATTCCCGCAGAACCTGCCCCACTTCTCCCAAGCTACCGATAGCTGGTTCTGGAGCAGAAACCGCAAAGTTCCACTTCCGTTTTTCCATGCCATAATTAACCCGAGACATCGTGGCGTCACGTGACAGGATAACGTCACGTGGTGCTGTGATGCCACAACGTGGTCACACAACATTGACGTCACGTGACGCCCTGATGTCACTTGGCATCTACATTTCCACGTAATTTCCACCTGTCAAATGACAGACCTATATCGACGTGGCGAGCTTTTTTTGTACTTTAACCGATGGCCACCGGTTTGCGGGTCCGTGTCGTTTCGTCGACACGCGTTCTATCTAAAAACGATTCGTCGATAACTTTTCGTCGACATTCGTTTCATCGACGCTTGTTTCGTGGAAACTCGTTTCACGAACCGCACGTCTTTAGCAACGTTTCGTACACATTTTTTTTCTCCTTTTCTGGTGGATTGATAGAACTGGATTACTGACTCGCCGGTATAGCTGCAAGTGTAGTTGAAGTGCGTATAACGTTGTTCATGCTCGCGCAACCTGCTTGCCAGGTTTAATCATTTTTTTCCTTGGATATCTTTACCAAGCGGCCATCTTTGAAGCGCTCTTGCCCCTAGTTCATCGTTGCCAGTCGAAAATTATTTTCTCAATATTTTGTTTTCGTTTTTTTGTAGGGGTTTTTAATGTCCGAAACGTCTGCCTCAAGTCAGTATGTTTCCGAGGGCGGCGGGGCAGTTCTGCTTTCCCATTCCAAAATACGTTGCTCGCTGTTACTAAAAAAAAAAACAGCGAAAACAAAGGTTAGAAAAAGGCAGAAATGAGGTGGCTCCTTTAAATAACGCTTTTCTCTAGCTCAAATTACCGTGTGACACTTGGCGGCTCTACATTGAGCGGAATGGGGTCCCGGTAAGGTGCGCACAATACCGAGGGAGAGGGCAGGGACGACATCTTGCGGGACCTCTCTTCCCCCTTGCCCTCGAGCATTTTGATTCTTTTTTTCTGTTTTGTGATTTTGGACAAAGCTTAGGGCTAAGCTGTCGGCATTGTTCAGCGACGTGGCACGGTCATTCTAGAATGCGTTTTCTTTCCTCTTCACCTCAGCGTCGGCTTCAAAAAAGGAGAACGGAATGTTTGTATTATATATAGCTATATGTCCTCTATATACCGAGCTATATACTATACTATGCATAATAAAAATCATATACACTCACACACACGCAAGAAAGGGGGGTAAATCAGGCGGTTGCGATTGGTTTTGTTGTTGCGGGCGCGGTGAACGTCTAAAAAAGAAATCCTGCGTCTTTTTTTTTTTTTGTCTTTTTTCGACGAAGAAAGGAAATGGCGCGCAATCTGTAGATGGCTTTGAGATCGGTTGCTACGTAGAGATTCATACGCAGGTGGTGTGGCTGGGTTTATACTTGCTCGATTCGTCAGGTGTGTTCGCGGCGTGTGCGTCCGCGTTGTGTGACGCCGAGTGTGGACGCAATAGACGAACGTTCCCGGTCGTCTTGCAACGGACAAAAACGTTCTTACAAACTGGTACAAAACGCATATGCTGCCTACATTTTTTTTTTTGGCCGCTTTTTGGACAGTGAGAAAGATGCTCGCGTTTGTCATTCTCGGTTTGGTGGCGGGTTGTGGTCTCGGTGCATGCTTGGAAGGAAATGTCTTTACTATATCGTTTTGTTTCTTGTTTCTGTGTGTTTGTTTAGTCGCTTGCTTATTTGTTTGTTTGTTTCCCGGGGTTCGGATGTGGTCACTGTTTATGTATCGCGCTGACCGCATGCGTCTCTGAACCGGTCCCGTTCGATCTTCAGCGATGGAGGGGGAGGAGGTTCGAGTCAACCGGAAATAACGTTGAGGTGATCTGGGCATGCACGGCGCGGGCGTTTTATAAATCGACTCCGCAGGAAAAAGAAAAGGAAAAGAAAGAAGCTTTTTTTCAACGACGCACCGATCAGCCAGAGTTGCGCGTTCATCCCCGTAGCGCCGTCTTTTCTGCACAGCATGTTGATCCTGCTCCTCACGTGACTGAATTCGGCGAATAGCGGCGCCGCGCGTTCGAGGCGCGCGGCGCGTTCAAAAGCAGGGGTACCTACTCCGGGGCGCGTGCAACGTCTACTTTCCTGCACGGCACTTGATTCGGCTCCTCACGTGATCGGATCCCGGCAAATAGCGGCGCGGTGGCGCGTGGAAAACAGACGCGCAACTCTGGCTCCCAACTCTACGATCAGTCAGAGCGTCAGTGACAAACCAGCGCCACCTAGAAGTCCTTGAACAGCCTTTGCTAGCGGTGTTTGGGATTGGGCTAGTTGGTTATTCACTCCTCGATTAAACTGCGCTGCGAAGGGTTACAACTAACGACTCTCTGGCGAGGAAGACTATGCGACAAAGAGAAATAGGCGTTTTAAGAGAACTTTGGAACAAACTCACTTAAAGATAATAATAATATTCGAACCAGCACACACGATTGGGCTCGTGCTTGGTA
>JAZHYW010051745.1:0-17265 GCA_037355805.1 Ixodes ricinus
TTCACGCGTATTACTTCGGGATTCGCTCTTCGACGTTCTTGTGAGCGGATACCGTACTGTCCTTTCCTGCGGCATAATCTTAGGCTGCTCAGATCAAAACACGACTGCATTTTTAATGCTGTCATTTCTTTATTCGAGCGTAATATCACTGTTCTCAATGTGCCCTCTTTTCCGCGGCGACAAAAGACGTCAAGGGTAAAAGTCGTCGAGTGAACGGTAACCGTTCATATCACGGGTTTGAGCTGTCCACGAAATGGAAACAGAATACGCGTAATCCTTAACTTCCAACTGCAATGCCGAAAAGCGTCCTTTTTTTTACAGTAGTTATTCATAAATTGTTTTGACATGACATGGTTCGAACTACAACTCAGTGCGTGTGGTGAGTTTTTCCAGCCCCGGAGCACAAGCTTCGAACATAATGGTAGTTTCGCAACTTTATTGTAATCGAAATAGAGCTTCAGATCAGAGCGTCGTGGCGTTCCACTTTCCTCAAGTAAAAAGTTTCTTTTCCGAAAACAGCGTTTGCAAAGGAATAAAGGTAATTCCTCAACAAATGCCTCTCGTAAACGTATTCTTACAAAATAAGAAAATAAATAATTGAAAAACATGGGATCTATCTAGCACGGCGATTGTGCGACGCTGTTCCAATGCTAAACAAAAAAGCAAAGCAGAGCCGTAACCTCAGAAGCTAGTTGCTATTTTCCCACCTGGCAAAAGGCCCTCTCCGAGATGGTTGATTGCACGCACTCTAGTCGCTCAGAACCTAAAAAACGCTGGGACTGCCGAGTGTGCCGAGCATCTTATAATTGTTCCGACGCTAATGAGTTTGCATCATTAGTCCGCGAGATTTACAAATAACGAATGACGAACCGAGAAACGCGGAAATAGCGAGCCAAGCCTCGCGTATTGTTAAACTCTCAGTGGGAATGGTTTATGTGCTACCTTTCACTCCACGTTCGACCGCAGTCAAGGCAACCATCCGATGGAGCCAATTAAAAACCCTAAAAGTGCATCGTCACGGCACTTATTTCGCTTTGGCATTTGCGGTAACGGACAAAAACTAAATGACGCACAATAATTGGGCAGCGAACGCGTGATTTTTTTTTCTCTTTTGCGTGTGATTGATTTTGCCGGTTTTCCGGAGCGCAAGTTCGTCTGCTCCTTTCGCAGGGGTTCTGATGACGTCAGAACGACGCCCAGCTCTGATTGGCTCTGACTGAAGGATAGTGGGTAGACCTAAAAGCAAGCTGCCTTGAGGTCTACCCATTATCCTTCTATCAAAGCCAATCAGAGCTGGGCGTAGTGACGTCAACAAACCCTGCAAATGAAGCAGACGAACTTGCGCTGTCATATGTACTTTTTGGGCTACTCGATTGTCTCCGTGGTATCGTAGCCTCGGCTGTGGTGTAACTTGAAGTGAAGCGGAGTGTAGTGCGTGTCACTGCGGGGACTTTTTTGTATCGACGAGGTAGGCTCACTACCGGATAATACGCTACACAGCTCCCAAATTAGAAGTTGCAAGAGCGCCGGTTAACGTTCTCCTCCAAAGCAGAGAGAACAGATGCCACTCTAAAGCGGACTGTCTGGACATCAACGGGGGTTAAATTGATTTTAAGGCAAAATCCTTATACGTCCCATTACGGGAAAAGGCGGCGTCGGCGTTGTGCCCAAAAGATGGCCATAAAAATACGTCATCGAGCACGCGCCGCTCAAAGTCAAATCGGACACGCCTCGGAAATAAAGCTCAAAGAAAAGCGCAGTAACGCAGACGTTGTCCTCACGAAAGCCGTGAAGCCGGCTGGGGTTCCGCGCCTGCGCAGCGGGGAGCGTGACGTCACCGCCAGAGAGCCGTGAGCAAAAGGAAGACGCGGCGCGCTGCCTCCGGCGATTCCGTTGGGCTTCGGACTTCATCGGTGCTCGTTGCGTGCTTCGTGGGATGGACTGTGAGGCGACCGCGTCTACATCTACGGCCTCGACATCGGCGGCAGCGCCTACACATACGGCGGCTGCCGAATTCAATACCGGCAGAAACTTCAGAAATTAAATCGTTTCGGTGTCCGCGGCAGGCCACTTGCTTTACTTGAATCCTGCTTAAATAATCGTAAACAGTGTGTTGTTATCGATGGTCACTGCTCTTCTTTCCGAAATATCCGCACTGGTGTACCGCAAGGAAGTATATTAGGACCCCTTTTATTTAATGTCTATATTAATGATATTGTAAACATCGATAACGAAGCAAAGTTCATTACCTACGCGGATGACACCAGCATGTTTCTCTCTGGGGATGAAGCTGATTTATTAGTATGTAAAGCAAATTCTACTTTATGCAAGTTTTTTATGTGGTCTGAAACAAATGGGCTCAAGGTAAACACAAAGAAAAACCAAAGCAATTTTATTTAGGTCAACAAATAAACCTGTTGCTATAAATAATACAATCAATCTTGGTACTTCCTCAATTGAAGTTGTAAACCAGCATAAAACCTTGGGTGTAATTGTTTCAGAGCACATGACGTGGGATAACCATATAAATGATATACTTGTAAAACTTTCACGGGTAGTTGGTATTATGGCTCGCTGCCGTAATATTTTGCCACCCAACATTCAGCTAAATATTTATCATGCATTATTCCAGTCCCGCTTAAACTATTGCCATCTTGTGTGGGCCACTACAACCAAAACAAACCTTAATAACATATTATTGCTCCAAAAGAAAATTTTACGTTATATTGGTGATGTTTCTTATTATGACCACAGAGAACCATTATTTTCCAGATTTCACATGCTGCATATAGACTCCATGTACGAGTACCGTTTGCTTTATACAGTTCGTTTTTCCTCCCCAGCTCTTGTAGACATTTTGTAGGCAATTTCATATCTTAGAAGGCATGAATGTGTTGTTAGCACGCGTCACAAAGTTTCATGGGTTCTCCCTCGGTCTCGTACAAATTATAATTTTCAGTCCTTACATTATAATATACCGCTTCTGTTAAACAAGTGTATCACAAACAACATAAATATAAACACAATAAGTAAGAGAGCACTTCGTTTGTAGTTTTCTAGCATTGTATAATTGTAATGTGTTCTTCATTTGTTGCTGCTGCCAATGTAAAGGGATCCCAAACCTAGTTCAGCTGTTTTTTAACAGCTTTTTGTATGGGCTTTCCCACCAGAGTTTCTGGAAATAAACTTGATTTGATTTGAAGTCTAATACGTGTAGAAACATTACTCGAAAACGATTTCAACCGCGGGACTATAATGCTTTCGCATTCCTACACGTCAGCAGTCTTAAGTGCCTTTTTCGGCTTGCGACAAGAGAGGCTAGACAAATCCTGTCAATTCCATATGCCAAAAAAAACAAAAAAAAACGTTTATCTTTTTTTTTTTTTGCGGGTTTTTACGGTGGAGCTTACTTTTGGTAAGAACTGTTAGGAACTGTCCGAGGCGTGGTGCCAAAACATATAGTTGAACTATAAATCAAGATAAAACGTTTTAACGTAGCCCGATGAAGCGTATGAAATATATTACTTCTACCTCCCGTGAAAAAATAAACACACACACATACACTCGAAAGATATTTAATTTTTTTTCGGTTCCGGCGACCACCTGGCGATAGAAAGTTATTTAAAGGTGACACTTACAAGATACGCTTCCAAAATTACAATAAACTGTTATTCTGTTCAAAATGTTAATTTTATTTTACCTCTACGGACAATGCATAGATAATTGGAATTATCATTTTTTTATGCTCAGTAAAATCTTTCTTTGGCACATATTAGCACAAGCAGCTGGGTGTCGACGTTTGTTTTCAGAACTTTTGTTTTATCGAAACGCAACATCTAAATCTCACGATAGATTTCAAAATCCATTGGAGTGTGGCATGCACTAGCTGGGAAAACTAGAAAGATAATGAACGAAAACAAAACGAAGAACGAAAGCGAACCAGCATTTTTGACATGTAGGAAAAGCGAGAACCCTTCCTGGCTGCATTCATTTCTTTCTGGTTACGTAACTGCCTTTACGACAGAAAAATCGATACACTATACTTCGTTTCAGCTTCCGTCCGAGCGCAGCCAAAGGCTGAGGGACGGTTCACAACTTCGAGAAGAGCATTCCTACGCACCACACAAGTAGTCCGCAAAAGTAATGTTTTTAAAAGAACTGTTTTGTGCTTTAACATTGCACAGTATTCCAGATGTGTACTGCTGAGAATGATTTGCAACTAAAGGAATTAAATATCTGAAGTTTATGTTTTTATTAATATATGTAAATGCATGTGGTTTGGTGAAAACACGTACATCCGCTGGCAACACGGCTGCAGCGCTCGGTTTTTTGTGTGATTTCGTTCCCGTAATGGCCGAATCATGTGCTTCGCTGCTTTCCTCACCGATTCGCTTCAAAACGTCCTTTCGCAAAGGCACGTTTGGGCGTCAGGCGCGAGAGGTCGTGATGAATGTCTACTTTCAAATTCGGCAGGAGACTCCGGCCGCGTCGTACCGCGAATGCGTTGTAAACAAGAAAAGCGTCCGGGCCACTACAATTCACTGATACGCGGCGAAATCAGGGCACCCCTTTACCTGCCGATCACATTGAACGCCGAGAAGCTGGTGGAAAGGACTGCGCCTCGAGCCCTGGTATATCCAGACAATACAAGGAAACATCAACGGCCGGGTCATCGGGCACCTTGCAATGTGTACATACATCTCGAAACTATGCCGAAATGCCGAACAGGTGGAAAGCTCGGACACAGACACCAGCGGCCAGCCTACGTACTGACATCCCCTGTGACTAAATTTCAGAACGTGAAAGGGCACTTTCTAAACCTGTAGCAGACGATACCGTTGATACACCCGTAGCAGACGAAATACTCGGCGAGCGCGGGCGGCGCAGACGACCAGCGGCGCAGCGGAGTGATACAAAAGTGCAGGCGAGATCGCGTGACCTATTGCCGGCGTGTGATTGGCTCCGGCCACACGTAGCTTTGGCTGCGCTCAGACGGAAACTGAAACGAAGTATAACTATTGGGTCATAATATTGAAATTTTTTTATGATTATTATTGGGTATTTAAGCACTACTCAACATAACAGTAGCAGAGGAAGGTTGGGTAAAAATACAATTTCTAATGATTTTACTCAAATTGTTCTCACGCAGTTTATTAACTTAACCTCTACTGTTGCACCCTATTGTTATATATTTATTGTCTAATCCATATTAGCGGGTGAAACAACCACTGCTAATATTACCCTCAACTTAAGTTTTATTGGCAGAGAAAGAGATCAAGAGTAAGGTGTCTTGGTGTGAGATTTTGTATTGTTCTCTTGTTACCGTTAGCACATGGTCAAAATTAGCCGAACTTTATTTACACCTCAGAACTTAGTTTTATCGCACCACCACAGTGAACGTTATGCCAAAGGGAAGGGGGGGGGGGGCATTTGTGCTATCAAATGTTGCAAATATGAACAACAATTATTATGTCAATCAATACAAATGAAGTTTTTGCAATCATTAAATAAAACAAAATAACACTTGTTGCTCATTGGCTGGAACAACTTGTAAAACAATCGCTGTGTCAATCTGCCTGAGTCCTTCATCATATGATCTGTTGATAACCTGACGCCTTTGCGGCCGTCTTTCTTTTTTTATATGCACACTAGGAATATCGCGTTGCCCGTGTGAAATGTTACAACGTAGAGCGGAAAATACTTTATTTTATATTATGTTATATTTTTATTTGTCTCTTTAGAATACGAAGTACATTTACGGGTTTATATTCACCGCAACAAGATGAACTATGCATCGCAGAACGCTCGTTTTCAGCCCAAATTTAGCACAAACGGTCGAACCTATAGATGTCAAAGTTAAAGAACCAGCAGTTATATCAATTAAAGTCATGATTAATTTTCTAAAAAACTTAAGTGGAGAAATGGGGCCCGTTTTTCACGTCTTCGGAAACTGGCGCCATTCAGCTCCATGTAGTTGAGAGCTCAGTCGGCCGCCATTTTTTCCATTGAAAATTCAAAAATAAAAAATTTTGGAAATGTGGTACCTATACACAAGAACGGAAGTCGAGATTTAGTCGAAAATTATCGACCTATATCGCTAACTAGTGTTTGTTGCAAGACACTCGAACACATAATATACACAGCCATCATTAACCACCTCCAAAACAACCATTTCTTTGTCGACTATCAGCACGGATTTAGGTCTGGCCGATCATGTTCCACTCAACTCATTGAATTTTCACACGATATACTTAAATCTTTCGATAATGGTGTACAAACAGACTGTGTATTGCTAGATTTTCAGAAGGCTTTTGACAAAGTTTCTCACAATCTTCTCTTGTACAAGCTATCTTTTCTTGGTTTACCTAACAATATTCTTTCCTGGCTTCAAAATTATCTAACCGGCCGGTCTCAGAAGGTTGTAGTTAACGGTGTTTCATCAACAAATGTTTCTGTGTCATCTGGTGTACCGCAGGGGTCGGTCCTTGGACCGCTTTTATTTCTGATTTACATAAATGATATTGGTGTGAGCATCTCTTCAAGTATAAGGCTTTACGCAGATGATTGTGTTCTGTACAGGGAGATACGAGATGACTCTGATAGGCTGGCGTTACAAACTGACCTAGAAAAAATTTGTTTTTGGTGCAGCCAGTGGCTCATGTCCCTAAACGTATCTAAATGCAACCACATTCAATTTTCCCGGAAACGCAAACCGTTCCAAACGCAATACAGTCTTAATAACGAAACTATTCCCCAGGTAACCCACGCTAAATATTTAGGAGTCGTATTTTCTTCCGACCTAACATGGAACCAACATGTAGAATTTATAACAACGAAGGCAGCTCGTACCCTTTACTTCATTAGGAGAAATTTTAAGCAGGCTCCCCAAGATGTGAAAGAACTTTTATACAGCACAAATGTCCGTCCTATTCTCGAATATGGTAGTACGGTATGGGACCCCTTCACGCAAAATCTGATAGGCAGTCTCGAAGCCATACAGAACCGCGCTGCTCGTTTTGTTAAGAACAGTTACGTATTTCCGAGCAGCATTACGCGAATAAAAGATTCCCTTGGCTGGCCTACGCTTGCATCGCGTCGCGCATTTTTTCGTATTTCTTTTTTGAGAGACGTATACTTCAACCAAACGCCATTGAACAAAGATGTGTATTTGATGCCGCCTACATACGTCTCGCGACGTCTTGACCACACATTAAAGATAAGAGAAATGCCTGCCCGCACAAATGCTTTCATGAATTCATTTTTTCCCCGCACTATACAAACCTGGAACCAGCTTCCCCGGGATATCATCCAAGTTGCAAGTGATGACAAATTTCTTGTAGCTTTACGAAATCACCTTCAGGCCTAAAATTTGTGCGGTATTCTTTATAAAGAGCATGTCTGTCTAATGAATACTTGTCTTTTTTTCATTCGTGAGTTTATGCAAGTGGCATACGTCTTACATTGTCTGTCGCCCATTGTTACATTATTGAAGGCACTCTTATATTTTGTCTGTTACTTATTTTCCAGTTTAATTTTTTATTTTTTTATTTTCTTTTTTTTTGGTACATTTTGTGTGTGAAATTGTGTTGTTTACCCCCCTACTGTAATGCCCTCTGGGCGAAATGTAGGTATGTGAATAAATAAATAAATAAATAAATACAAGTGTATTCATCAGTTGTTTATTGAGATAAAGGTCAGTTCCGGAACTGTGACATCAGGTTCGGTACTCTTGCCCGACATTTGGGCGGAGAATGACCGTTCTGCGATGCGCAGTGTAGAAAAGAAAATACATTTTTTTGGGGGGGACACCATGTTCTGCAGGCTTCATTCAAGCCTCCGTAGGCTAAAGAACAAAATACAAATTGCAATCCATCTGTGCGCACACTAAAAACCAGAAAAAAAAATCTGATCCGCGTTATTTTTTGCATAAATACATAATGTTAGCATGCAGCAGTGCAAAACCAGAATAAAAACCACTTAGCAACATAGCGTAGAACATGCAGATGCAAAAACTATGAACAAGTGACTAAAATAATATTATAAATAAAAATTGCAGCATAATCGCGACAAAACTGCAGCAAAGTGCCCCACCACAGTCTTCAACACGCAAACTCTTTAGAGCGTCAACGCTACAAGGCGTATACTCACTATCTCGTGTATGATGACAATGCACTTTTAGTTAAGAACATTAGAACGATGGGGAACCGAGTTTAGTAATAACTGTACTTTGCTGATAACTGTTTATAATTAGTACTAAACGCGATTCAACTTCAGTTATTAGCGGGCAGAGCACTCAAAGACAACACGATGCTTCGTTTAAAACCCACATTACAGCTCCACCGAGCCGTTTCTAACTACACCATCTGCCGATACCTTGCTCCGCATTTGTTTGACAACACAAATCGCATCACCAATGGCAACAATCTAGCGGCGTCATCCGTGTTTGTGCCAGTTTCAAATGCAATCGCCTTGTTCTCTGTTTCCTTGCCTTTCTGTCTATATATATGCACAGCTGGCTAGATCCACAACCCTCACGTCGTTAGCTTTAAGACAAACCTGTTCGGCGCTTATATATTTGAGGTTTTCCTTACTGGCATAAGGAAAAAGACGACATTAAGCAAAAGCGTTGAACCGGGTAAACATGCTAAAGTTAACGCCGCCATGTTTTATGGGCGGTGAGTTTGCTTTCAAAACCAAACAGTTAGCACGTTAAATTTTAAAGCATGCAAGATTTACAACAAAGAAAACGCGATCGATGTAGGAAATTAAGTCTACAAAATCTGCGATCAACGTGTCAAGGAATGCGAGCTTCCGTTTGTGGCATCCTATGCGCCCATCACCAAACATATTTTTTTTTGTCGCTCTAGATGAGCAAAAGACAAAGGTGATTGACAGCTATGGTGATTTAGGCTCAAGAAATAAATTTTTTGAACGCGGGAATTGTAAACTTTGGACAAAATATATGTTTGTGCAATGTCCTTGGTACGCTCGGAAAATGATACTCTGCGAGCTCTATTCTGCTTCTACAAATTATAGAGCTCACAGTCCTTTTCCGAAATTAAAATGTAGTGGCATGGCCAGAAGGTGGAACACATGCAGCTTTTTTTCCACACTTTAATGTATTAACGCATGAAATGTTCCTAAATCGGTATTCAACGTAACCTAAACAAAACTTAACTGTGATGTTACCTTTATGTGCTTCCAATGTTTGGGCACAGTTCTATGAAGACCGTTTGAAGCGCGTGTTCTTTTCCACAGGTTTATCTGTAAACGTTAATCTTAGATCCGACGTTTTCATTATTATGTAAAAAAAATCATGTAGAGTTAGGTCCAATGATTGCTAAGTCGACTCTATAGGTGCTGTGAAGAACATCGCTAAAATGCATTTTTAGGTGAATTCAATGCCAAGAAAATTGTTAAATGCGCAGAACAGATAACTATGTAATGAACACATGCTAAGTTGACACTTTGATATTGGCTCGTAAAAAACACGTTCACTCCCGGCAGCAAAGCCAACTGTTGTTCCTCGTAACGCACCCCGTGACAAACAATTGCCGGTGCTCGCAACACACTTTCTTTTATTTGTCAGAGCGCTGTCAAAATCTAGAAGACACAAGAGAACAAATGCAGAAGATGAAAGTGCAACCTCACAGCGCATGCCCCGGGCTCGACTGGAGTAGGCGGTGAAAACGCACGCAATCAAAGGCCACGAGCGCCGTGGCCTGGAGTTTTCGGCACAACCTGATTTGCCTCGTCGGCTCGTAGCGGAGACTGCGCACTACCTAAAGGCAAAACGAAGTGTAGTTAGAGGCATGTTTGAGGCATACGGCTCGAGGGCCCTTCGGAACAGTTATGTCGCCATTAAGAACGCAATATCAAAATGTTTCTCAGACTAAATCAAACTGAAGTACAGCTCAATTGCTTTTTTTCTATTTCATGCGCTTGCCTTAACTTTCGCATAAGCGCCGACGGCTGAGGGAATAAAAGTCATTCAGCCTCTAAAGTTCTCCCAGTAACGGGCGTTTGAAGTACGCAACTGCCTCCACTAATGAACGTATTAAACAAAGCCGGCATCTTTTTTTTCTTTTCATCGCTGTTCCGGATCCCTTCCCGTATGTTCAGGAAAGTGAACATACGCGTAATTGGAACCACGCTACAGCAGACACAAGAAAAAAAAAACAAAGACGAAACACGGAGCTTTAAGATGACACGCCCACGACCAGCTTGAGGACTCACTCTTGCAAAACTCTATACCTAAAATGGCATTGAAAAAACGTTAGTGCGAGCGGGTCAAGCATACTAAGGAGAATGCACAGAGTACAGGCGCGGGTATATTAGACAAGCCTGTAACTCCACGTGCTTTCTTTGCTGCCTGAAAAAGGGCAGTGTCCTGAGCGACCTTGTTGCGTCACTGACACACGACACGAACAAAAAGCAAACACTAAGAGTTCAAAAGCAAACGTATATATTACGGGGGAACAAATAGTGTACAAGGGGCTAAATTAAACGGGAGAGCTAGCCTAAAATTATTTATGCTGCGCTACAGCAGCTAAAACAACGTGCGCATTATTAACAAAAAATGTTTCTATAATTGTGTTGTAGTTAATAAACGAACATATGGAGTGCCTCGTTGTACAGCGATAAGCTCAATATTTGTAGATGGCAGAGGTCAATGTCTTATCGAGGTTTACGTACACACCTCGAGATGGCACTGATTACCGTCATAAACCAAAAAAATGTGTATCCTATTCTGCTACCTCCTAGCGCGCTCAGCATGAAAAGTTCTATAGCATAGTTTGAAGACAGAAAACACATCTATTTTTATTATTTTTTATATATTGTTTCTGCCAGCCGTTAGGTCAGGGCAGGAGTGGTACAAAATTGAATAAAAAACGAAACAAGGGTACAAACTTTAGGCATAGAAAATATCGAGTTTTTTGGAGAACGAAACCACATCTTTCGAATTTCAGTTGTCGTATCCCAATTTAACTGGGATATGGCAACTGAAACTATTACTTAAAAAGTTAACTTCGGGCCGGTTGCACCAACGTCGCTTACCTTAACCCAAAGCGGCTCTTTCCTAAGTCGGCTTAGCGCCCTAAGCCGAGCTCGGATAAGCACGGGTTTAAATTCCGGTTGCACCAACGTTAACCCGGCTTTACAGACGCGCCCCTAGCTAAACGCTGGATTTGCGTAGGGAATGTAGGGACAAACAGAGCGAACTAGGGAACGCTCAGAGGGATGAATACGATTGGCGAAAAGAAATCACGTGATGTAAAAAAAAAAAAACTGCTGTGGTAGCCGTTGTTGGCGTCTGCTTTTCGCTGTATTTCTTCGGTGGGTAACGAATTAAAGGTCTCCTAATTCAATCATTTTTTCGCTTAACTTTCAAAAACAGGAGTCAAAGCTTTAAATAAACACGAATGCTCTTTACATCTGTGATTGTGTGTTTAATATCGGTTGATAACAGAATATTTTGACAGTGACAGTAGTTTTCGTGCTCACATTGAGCCGTCGGGGGCCCCAAATCTCACCGAACGCGAGAAGGACTCTCTACTCGCTACATCGCTGAAGACAAAACATCATCGAGAATAAGTGGGCAGGTAAGATGACTACTGAAATCAAGTCATGCCTGAGACCGATGAAGTTCAAAACAGTGACGAACTCGCCACGGCAGCTGCGAAAATGCCCGGAAATCGTCGAATAGAAGTCGTCGAGAGCTTGCATCGACCGTACTCGTTGCTATCAGCAAGGTGACAGAACTGCACTGTACCGTCGTTGAACTGATTGTGTCAAACCCTTTGGTAATGGAACTACGTATATTTTGCTTTAGTGACAAAGAAAGAAGGTATAACTATCAATACATCAAAGCGATAGTACTGGTAGATCCATTGATGATGATACAAACTGTCAATTATTGAACACGCAAAGGTCACCCAGAACCATTTTTTTTTATTCCTGCTGATAGAGAACCAGAAGCTTGTTCGCGAGTGATAATAGACAGATCTTGAGTTCATACAAATAGACGGCGGCAGACTTCGAAGTACGAAAACTCCCACTAGTACATCACATCGTGCCGACGAGAACGGTAGTCTCTTCGCATCACCTGCCCCAGTCTGCCCCAATACAGTGCTGAACGAATCTCGCATTGTAGTCGTTACGATTTGTCGTCGCCACGAATGAAATATATAAAGCAAAACATTTCTAAAAAGCACGATCACCAGAAAAGTTGCGGTTATAGAACGCAGTTTTCTGAAGTGAAGATTCTACTCCCGAGACAAGGAAAATTCACTGAAGGTTGTCTCAAAACTAAAGAAATTGAATTTTCGCAGTTTTATTATTTAAATGCACCGCAATCTGATGCAAACGGCAGAAGTGCCGACAATCAGCTGATAGCCGAGATCATGTACGGCTACTATTCAACGCACCGATCGGATTAAAGGATATGCTTTGCAAGCAGAAATTAACAAGGTGTTAAATAGCAATACGTTACAGTTATGCGAAAATCAGTAAGTACATACGAACAAGCTCGTTGACAGAAAAACCAACGGGAAGACAGACGTGAGCCCCACAGCTCCGTGCGTATCTCGGTTAGGGCTAACACGCACTGAGAGTGGAGAGCCAGCTTGAAAACAGGGGTCGATAAACACTTCACGAGACAATATTTTGCATCCTTGTCACAATCGAAGGCCATTCTGTCGACACTCTCACGCTGTCGTGGCCTAAAACACTTTGTAGAACCAATTTCGTCCACCGCGTCGACCGCCACAAACCAGCCGCCATGTTTATAATCCAGGATTAAGAAACAGGCAAAAGCAAAGCGCCCAATGTTGGGCGCTCAAGATAAGCGCAGTTTAGTGCTAGGTTTAGCGATAAGCGATTTTGGTGCAACCGAACGAAACCGAAACTTAGCTTAGCTTCCCGGCTAAGCTCCGCTTTTCGCTAAGCGGCGTTGGTGCAACCGGCCCTTAGTGAATTGTAGACAATCCATTTGGCAATACTCATTTTACATTCGTAACGCGATGTCCGCCGCATTCGATTACATTATTATGCAGGAATCAATTCTTTATCCCCAATATATATATATTTTTTTTTAAATTTCAATTTCAGAAACAAGACGCCGTGCGCATACGTAATTTTCTCTATAAATTTTGTGAGGAAGCTATTCCCAGTACTCTCAGCAGTTTGCGATTTCAAGCGCAACAAGCATGAAACTCAAAAGGTCAGAACCACATTCTGCGTTAAATTAAAGAAGATGAGGAAGCACACTTACACTTTTTGATGTATGAAGTAGAACACCTTAGCGGTCATAACGAAGGCTCGACAGTGGGTATCAAAACTTGGGGATCGATGGCGAGCGTTTTAGGGCGCCCCAGATTAGGCCACGCAGAGCAAGAAGGTTGCCCCGTGGATCCAAGGAACCTTTGACTCTATACCTCTCTCTCCTCCTCCCCCCCCGCCCCCAGCTTCATGTGTGAATATAGAGGATCGTGTAGAGTCGCGATGTAATGTAATCCCTACATCGTGATGCACGTTAAGGCTGGTTCAAACACTTGCGTTTGGCTGCCACCAAGTGCGTTGTACGGCCTTGTACAGCCCTGCTACGAGAAAGCACAATCGCGCCACTATCGGGTAGCACTAGAACATTTGCCGTTTGCGGATATTTCATTTTTCTTTGCGTATACCTTTTTTACCGTGAGCTCGAAGAACTTTTGACAACGTTATAAGCGACCTTTTCTCATTAGATAGCCCAGAAAAGCTGCATGATCCTTAGGTCTAGTTAAATGCAGTTCTAGGGCACCCTCATAAATGGCGCCAGCGTGCCACTGTGCGCTCTCGCCGTAAGGCTGCACAAGGCACTGGGTTGTTGTAACCAGACGCAAGTGCGTTACTAATACTTGACGCATATCGGGTCCGTCGTCCTTCTGCAACGGTAGAGTGAACTGTCTGCAGCGGAAACTTCACGCGCCAAGGAAGTAAAGCTACCGCTTTCCAGACCTCTTTTCAACAAACTCACCGCTCAAAGTGAGCAAAGTAGAGTGGCCGGCTCCTTTGTTTTATTGCATTCAAATTGCCACGGACATTCAAAAAAATTATAAGCCATTCCAGTCTGTAAGGTAGATGACCAGCGTAGCTGTTTAGCACACGACACAGACGCGACACAAAATTTTGAACAAAGGTACGAACACATTTATTGTCTTGATCGGTGGTCATCGTGACGAAAGGTACGCACTCGCATGTAGGACTATCGATGGCCGCCCCGAGGAGCCGGGGAAAACTAGACACGCGCGACGGGACCGCCACCCGGCGGAAAGAAAGGAAACTAGGCACGCAAGCGCTTGGAATGACGACAAAGAAAGGGCGGTGCGAGCCATCTTAGTTTTTGTTGACGCACACGAAAGATTCACGGAACCCTAGCCATAAGCAGCTTCGCTGTAAAAAAATAAAAGGCCGGGCGTGGCTTTTCGTGGTAAGGCTTCCAGCTTCGGCATTCGCTCTTCGGTCATCTAATCGGAAAATGCCGCAATCTCATTTGCTGAGGAAGGATAATAATTTGCTTGGCACTCGGCACGTCCTGCGCTTTTTAAGCTGTTATAGTCACTGGAAACGCAGGGCGAGGTAAGCCCCGCGCATTTCGTTATCGGTCCTCAGCCAATGAGCTTGCGTCATTTGTCGAGAAGATCGCTCAACAACCAATCACGAAGCAAGAAGCGCTACCATAGTCAGCCACGCGCTGTGCTCTTGAAGTTCTCAGGGATCATAGCAACTAGAGTGACGAATTTAATAAGTAAATAAGGTCCGCTGTATACTTTGTTCGTCTGCCTCTTGCAGTTTCCGCTTTTGGGCTAATCGAAAATGAACTATAGGTGATTAATTTAATATATATAAACACCCCGCACGTATGCTTTTCTTTTATTAACAGAAGATGTGTATGCTAAAGATACCTTTCGCGGCAAGCTCTCTAATTAAGGGCACATCGCATGGCCCGGAAGGTACTCGGACCTGTGTTAGCGGTAGAAAGCTTTCTCAAATGCCGAGTTCATGCTACGCGCTCCACTTACACAAACCATCATCTTAGTGTAACGAGCTGGTCGATGATTATTTATGTAAATGTAAAATAGCATCAATTGTATTCTTATATATGAGCCATAGAGTCACTAGGCCTTAACCGCTTGCGCTTTAAGTGACCATCTCGGCCGGTTTTTTTTTCGTTTTATTTTTACAAGGTCCTCTTCGTTCTGTGCAGGTTTCCATCTAAGGTCAATATTGGAAGCTTATATAAGGAGATTAAAATCGGGGCTAATATTGGCGCGGGAAATGCGGGTTTGAGTTAATGAGCTCGCTACCTCCAGTTCTCCTCATTTTCTTCCTAGACTCTAAAAAAAGATCTGGTTGAGATTGCGAGCGAAGAGGCGAATATGGGATGTCGAGACGCCAATGAGCGCACCACCGGCTACATTTTTGCTTATCGGCCGTGGCAGCCTGAACGGTTTTCAGCAACACATCCCAGACCCCCTCTTTTATAAATTACCGGTGCACCGTGAAAATTCAATTTTGACCCGCCTAATGGGACCCTGGTGAAAACCGCCAGAGGAAGCTCTTTTTTTTTCCAGAATCAGGGCAGCGCATGCGGGAGCTCGTTTTTTTACCAAAGTAAAACTTCAAAAAAGGCAGGAACGGCCACCACATCTCTAATGTACCTGGGTTGGGGAAAATACACCAAAAAAGAATTTAGATACAACAATTGTATTTACGCGGGCATTAATGCATTTAATTCCAAAGAGTGAAAAGAAACGTGTTGTGACATAGAGCGGTAAAGAAAATATAACCACAGTAGCAAGTAATTGAACGCCATCAAATATTTTTCAACCAATGAACCGAAATCAACGGGAAACAAAGTTGACCGAGGTGCGTGAGGATGAATTCTTTATTAAACACGTTGCACTTCAGCTCAGTTGCAGTGGAGAATCGGAATGTACTACTGAGGCGTGCATCCAGGAAAGATGGTTGGTCATGTATTTCCGGAAAGATTAAAGTTTTCAGATACTACAAGAAAAAAATCACTCGCGGGAAGAATATTTAGGAGCGAGTTATCCGAGAAAGTTCGATATTTGTGATTCAGTTGAAAATACAGATTCCACGTAATTTGCCTCGGCTAAAAGCCTGGTCAGCGGTCCTAATGAGAGGCTATCCTTTTATCCTTTCAGACATGTGATTAAAACTAACATCTTCATTATCGTATGATTATATGGGGATCCACCATACACAACAACATCGAATGGCAAATAATGAGACATAAACCCCGTAATTTATTGAATTAGAAATCTGAATTAAACGCACTGACAATACAGCATTGATTCGAAAGAACAGACTATTTAGCGTCAATTGGGCAGATTTAACTATAGCTATAGCGTAAATTCTTTACGTAATAATATTAAACGTGGTTAAATCAAGTTTTATTTTACAATACTTGTTAGGCAAGGAAAACTTGGTAAAATCTTGTGCTGAGTATTGATTAAATATTTTAACCTAACAAATCGTCACCCTTTATTCTATTATTTAATCGATTAATCGGTTTCGTCCATTCCAATGCATATTTATTTTTAAAAAGTTAATATTATATTGTTTGCCTTTCATGAATATGCGATAAACGACGCAAAGCACAATTTCGGATTTTATATCAACCCTAATTTGCAGTTGCGAACAGTTGAACGACAGCGATACTCAATTGTTTTTACTTCAGCCGCAGAGGCAAAGAGGTTCGTTGATATTCTCCGGCAAAGTCAACTCCTCTGACTGTTTCCAATAGACTGCTGGGCTAAACGGAAACTCGCACGGCGTTGAAGTGGTTGGGGCACGTATGACCTTCTTCACTTGTTTGGAGCTACAAATATTGCCCCTACAGTTGACTTTATGTAAACATTTCACCTTCAGATTTGCCTTCATACAGTTATACTCGTCCACATCTGCGTGGTGAAAGCGTTAAATTTCTATATTATGTTGTTGTTTGTCAAAATTTAACAATTAACCTGTTAAAAAACTAATCGCGATTAAAGCAATAATCGATTAATCGGTAGGTTAACCGATCGAGTGCACAGCCTGAAATCCTAATACGCAAAAGCGACAAGCAAAAGTGCTGAGACCGAGAGAGCAAATTACACGAGTACACTTAAGACTGCTTACGTGTAAAAAGGCGAAAGCCAGTCAAGGACGACTTCTAGGACGACCTCTAGAACGACCTTAAGGACGACGTCTAGGACGATG